>JAODKF010000050.1:15568038-15578992 GCA_026779585.1 Mormyrus proboscirostris | reverse complement strand
TTTGTGTCCTGAGCCCTAAGTGGATCGTCCACCTCTTTGGGCACTATGCCCCGTTCCCGTGCCCGCCGCCTTGACAGTCTCAATACTTTTGTGCATATATTGCTTATCAGTATTCTATTTGTGGACCCCCAAGCACCTGGCCATGGATTACTATCTTCCTGACAAATAATAAGCAGTATGCAAAGCTGGGACCCCACCTGTTTGACCCTATAGCCAACAACACATGGCCCCCCAGGGCTGTGTTCTGCCATCCCTCCCATTTTCCCTTTATGCAAATGACTATACCTTTGCAGAAAAGTCAATAAAAATCTCAAAGTTTGCAGACGGCACAACCATAGTGGAACTCATTTCCAAAACTGATAAGACCACATACAACAGAGAAGTGGGTCGTCTTGCCACATGGCGTGTCAGAAACAACCCGGAACTTGATATTTTTAGGAACAACCCCCCTGCCTGCTTCCCCCTAGAGATTAAAGTCCTAGCCATTTATATGGTTGATTCAAATTCCTGGGGACCATGGAAGCTCAACATCTCAACATGTTTTAATGCATCGTACTGAACCTCTACTCTACCATCATTGAGACTGTCGTAACGTCCTCCACCGTCATCTGTTTCCTGCTGCCTCCAACCACTCCAAGACTGGGGTACAATGTGTGGTTCACTCAGCTGGGAAAATAACAGGCTATCAGCTGCCAACAGCAGAGGACCTGCTTATCGCCAGGGCAAAAAGGAGAGCTTGAAAGATTGGTGCTGATTCCTCCCACCAGGCAGCCACCTCTTCACCAAACTGCCATCACAGTGGAGGTACAAGTGCATCTTGACCCACATCTCACACTATCGCCAGAGCTGCATTACCACAAGTAACCAACTCCTAAATAAACTCACCAAGTTCCTCAGAAATCCCACCACCCCAGGACAATTCCCTTCCTCCCGTGCCTGACCCTTTAGCCTTATGGTCAAATTGCGCTATTGGTTTAATTTGTACTAATGTGTTTGTACTCTGTGCACTAATCCCCACATTGCTCTCCATTTATTGATGTTCTGTGCACTATAGCCATTTTTTGTACATAGTACTCTGATAGTACTCTTATATATTATCTTAATATGTCTTACACAGTGTGCTCTGTTGATCTTGTGTGTTCTGTTATTCTTGTTTTCTGTTAATCTGTAATTTCTATTGCATTCATTCAGGGCTACAAATATATGTATATGAAGTGTTTTTCCTTATGTCTCAAAAATTTTGTCCCATGCTTCATGTGTGGCAACAAACCATAAAACAAATCTGGTACATTTATATATCATGGCAATAAAGTGAGTTCAGAGTTCTGATAAGTAGCTGTATCCAAGGTGATTTCCAGCAGAGATGGGATCCAATGGAATCTGCAATCCATGTTCAGGTTCTGTGAATCTTCCAGTAAGTTCCAAGAGGTATAGAATAAGCTTGTTTGCACATAACCAAGAGCTGTGAGTACAGAAGTGGGGTAAATGTATCATTGTTGAGATGGGCAGACATTTTGTGTCCGTTACTGTTTTGTATATTCTGACAGTTTCAACCAAGGGTCCAGGAACCTATGGTGTTTTGGTTGTAATCCCAGCAATCAACATTTACAACTGCTGCCTTTTGTGCAGTTCATCATCTTTCATCATTGTGATTTCGATAGGAGTTTGTCATTATGACCAAAACTTGTTAAACATCAGTTCCACTAACAGATATTTACAGTGACAGTTGAGGTTAAGATACAAAAGGTTGACACGTTGTTAGGGGCATCTCCTTAAATGCCCCCCAAGACCAGTAGCACCAAAAACTGCCTCTATACAGTACACATGATTGCATAGTGGTTTCTGCAGCCAGTGAGATGAAGCTGCAAGGGGCTGTAAGGGTGCAGCGACTGAATGATTCATGCTAACCACATCCTGCCCCTAATCACCAACCCAGCAACTGTGCACCTAACCTTTGCAAGGGAGTGCAGACCAGAGACTACAGAAGTCTTTTTTTTTTCAACAATTGGGGACCCCCTACCTAAAATGCATAATCACAGGTGTAACTAAGAACTAAGAATGAGTTTATTAAGAAGAAACTAAGTGGTCTACATTTAATATTTTTCATTCCATTGCATTCTCTGCCGCTCATCCGGGGTTGGGTCATGGGAGGAGCAGTCTACGCAGGGATGCCCAAACCTCCCTCTCACCAGCCACCGCTTCCAGCTCCTCTGGGGGAATACCAATGTATTCCCAGGTAACCGAGAGATATGATCTGCCCCGGGGCCTCCTTCCGGTCGCACATGCCCGAGACACCTCCCCAGGGAGCTGTCACCACCTCCTGGCTCCTTTTGATGCGGAGGAACAGCAGCTTTACTTTGAGCCCCTGAAATGTCTGACCTCTGCTCCCCCATCTCTAAGGCTGAGCCCAGAGCACAGCAGAGGAAACGCATTTCTGCCGCTTGTAGCCAGGATCTCATTCCTTTGGTCGATACCCAAAGCTCATGACCATAGGTCAGGGTATGAATATAGATCGACTGGTAAATTGAAATCTTCGCCTTCCAGCTCAGCTTTCTCTTCGCCACGATAGAACGGTACAGTGTCCGCATTGCTGCTGGTGCCGCACTGATCCGCCTGTCGATCTCCCGCCCCCTTCTTCTCTCACTTGTGAGCAAGACCCAGCGACACTTAAACTCCCCCACCAGGAGACCGCAATCCACCCTTTTCCAGTCGAGAACCATGGCCTCAGACCTGGAGGTGCTGATCCGTCCCTCCATGAATTGCCGCATAATCACGATGGAGGGCTTTGTGTGCCCCTATGATCCTAGTAGCTATGTCGTCGGGGGCGGGTTGATAGCCCCAGTTTCCCATGGTTAGATTCTCACAGCATGAACAAAAGCACCCTGCTCTCTGCACCCCTGACCTTCACCAACCCAGCTCTGTGTCTGACCGCATATTTGAGCTCAAAGAATGGATTTGTACAAAGCCCAACATGGTGCCCATCCAGAAGTGGGAATGGGACAGTTTACACTTAAACCTTGTTTCAGCAGAGAAGCTACCCAGTTTCTGCAGCAAAGCTTCCAAAGTATGACTGGTCAGGGACAGGGACATACCTAGAAATTCTGGGTCCCCTGAGGAAATGTCACCATTAACCCCACCAATTAAACCTATAATTTTACTTATTTAAATTCCCATGTCCAGTTGTCTATGACCCTCTGATGCCCCTGGTGAGAGGCACTGGATCTGTCAGCAACAGAGACTGACAGTAATCACTTTCTGGAATGGTCATCATCATCATCATTATTATCATTGTAACAGGGCAGCCCTTAGCAGCTGGATTTACAGTGAGGAAGAACAAAATGAATGCAGTGAAACAACAAGTATTTATTTTTCATGCAGCTCTTCTTACAAGCAATTCACACGCTGAGCTTCTTCACAGCACAAAAAACATTGTCTAATGACAACTGGCAGCCTTAAATACTTTCAGCTGTCCCAGGCTAAACCATTATTCCATTCACAGGCAATTTCTTAAATCCCAACCTTCCACCATAGTACACAATACATCAACCTGAATAAATAAATATACAAATACATTTCATATTGTCATATTAATAAATACTTTACACTTTAATCTTACACCAAACCCCATATTATAAAACCCAAAAACCCAAGCACAAAAGATTCCCCACACTCCCTTAACCCATGGTCTCTCCCGGAACCTTTAAATGGTGTTTCGACCCCCAAGGAAACGTTTGCCCAAACCCTTGGAGATAACACAGGAAAGAAAGTTGAGTAATCACATCTTACAATTCTTTGCACCCCCTTTAATTCTAGATTTTTAATACACATATACACACACATCTGCATTAGTTCTCCTTACTGGTAAACCTTATTCTCTCTCAATCACTGTTCCTTTTCCTTTTCACAGACACCACCACATTCCTTGATGAGGAGCAGCTGTGCAGGATCTGAAACAAGGTTACCAACTGATTTTAAAATTCCCAATAAATAATTAAACTTCTTGTGTGCAAATGTTCTTCTGTGCAAATCCATGGTTAAAGTGTGATGCCAAATAAAGTGCTTGATAAAGTGCTTATAATAAAGTGAAAGGTGTGCTGCTAAGATGCTATACAGATTACAATATAAATAATAGTAAGGGAGTCCTCTTCCTTACAATCATCATCATCATTGTCATCATTATCATCAACATGGACTTAATGGTTAGGGAAGCGCACTTGTAATTAAAAGATTGCTGGTTTGAATCCCCGACCAGCAAGGCACCACTGAGGTACCCTGAGCAAGGTACAACCTCCAAGCACTGCTCCCCAGGCACTGAATTAGCTGCCCCCTGATATGTCACATCATCACATAGGGGTTAAATGCAGAGGACACATTTTGTTGTTGTGCACTGTGTGCTATGGTGTGTCAACACTGATCACCTAATTCTAATTCTCATCATAATTTACAACCTGAAAATCCATACATGTGGATTAAATCAAGGGCTTGTTTAGATATCACACAAGTCAGCAGATTCATGGTTTTGATTCTGGACGAGACGTCATGCAACAGCATATATCTTGGGACGTGTATATATATATATATATTCATACCCTGACCTATGGTCATGAGCTTTGGGTATCGACCAAAGGAATGAGATCCTGGATACAAACTGAAACAGAAACAATGCAACAATTTCAGTTCTGTATTTAATAAAAAAACACACTGCACAGCATTTACTGCTGCTGTCATTTCACTGGCTGACTTTCCAATATCTGTTCTGGTGCAATTGTGATGGTTTTTGGGAAAGTTCAGCTACGTGATGAATAGAAAAAACAGTAATGAGGTTTATTATTCACATTGCCAATAACATGACATAAGAAGCATCTCAACCCTGCTTTGTCATTTGGTTACTTTGGGTCACTGTTTTGGCTATTAGAGTTTAGTGATGTAGTAGACCTTACAATGATGTTGATTGCAGCCCATAATTAAAGACACTGTCCCTTATTATGAAAAATTACATTTTGGATATGATGTTAAATCTGATCAGCATTCCTGGCTACAGGCCTAAACGATCAGCAAAACTTTCACCCTGTGCTAATCTGAGCTCCCTAAAGTAGTAGATGGTCACACCATCTGACACCGAATGCTAAGTAATATCCTACCAGCTGTACATCGTGCATCACCGCTGTGTGTAGAAAAGACCAAACAGGGTTAACAAGTGAAGGTGAGGTTAGGCTTGGGGCGTCCCCCCATTGGAAAGGATTAAACTTCAGAAAAAGTAAAACTTCTGAGTCATATCTTATACGGGCTGCATCTGTGACACCATCCTCCACTCATACACATGCTCAAACCCACAGAAACTCATTGCAATTAACTGCCACTTACTGTAGGTTTGCCTGATTATCTGTCTTTCATTCAAAAGATTAGGGGCGTTACCCCAATATCCTGGCTAAAATTGTCCACTGTGGCCCTATCAAATTTGGCCTCCTAATCATCCCCTATATCTAGCTGGTGAATCCTCTCCTGCCCCCACTGGTTCTGTAAAGCACTTTCAGTGTTTGAAAAAGTGCCACATAAATGTATCTTTCATTCATATAGTTCATGATGGTGTCTTGAGGTAACATTCATTTCAGGACCGTGATGGGAATGTTCCGCCTGCTTATTGTATTTTTTTCTAAAACTATCACTCTGTCTCTTTGTATTATACAAAGAGGATGTTGAAATTCCCAGTGTTAAAAAAACTCATTTTTTCACATGTCACCCTTTTGGAAACCTGTTCCAACCCACTGAAAGGTTATAAAGAACATCTTTTCCGTTGTACTCAGTTCCTCAGACGGGCTCACTCCACCTCTCACCCTGTCATTGTTCCTGTGGCAACCCTTTTACCGCCCACATTCTTTCCCATTTACTGAAAGACCCTTTGCACTTTATGATATTAAAGATAAACAGCATACAGAAAGAGAACATACCTAATAAGAATAACGATACTTTATTGATTCTCAGGGGGAAATTCTCTTTTCACCTCCCCCAGCTTATACATGTATGTAGGTGAGAGTAAGCTTGGGAGTTAAGGGCCTTTGCAGTGGCGTCCATGGAGCTGGGCCTCGCACTGCCCATAATAAAAATAAAACTTCATGTAAAACTTCAGTAAACTGATACTAATATCAAATCATATGTGAGTTAAATTCTAAACAATAAAATTACTTTTACTATGATGTATGGATATACACACTTTTCCTCACATGTAATATATGCCCATGCACCCCCCAGTATAATTTAGTTTTGTGTGCACAGCGCCATCTAGCACCATAAAATATTTGCCGCTTCTGTTGCTTCTCACTGGTTTTCAAATGACGCTTTAGAAAGCTGCACTTGTCCATAGATAAGTGTTAGGGTTAGAGACACATCTGGTGCGCTAATTTTTAGCAGGTTTTTCAACAAAACATAGAAACCCTGCAAAAATAATTGTATAAACTGAGTAAAAAAATCAGATTAAAAAAAACAATAAAACATTTCATGATTACTTCGATTTGATGGCAATTCCAGATGATAAAACCTATAACTTACAAACGTATCCTAGCTGTTAACCCTATACAAGGCACAGCTTTGGGTCCAGTGCCCCCCCCCCCCAATCGGCATGCAAAATTAGCTATAAAATGCCTTCTCCTTATGAAAGCTATCCATGAGCTCTATTCGGGTCAGTCGGTCGAAGTTTCAGCAGCTCTCAAGCTCCGGTCCCCGGTTTTCTCTTCAAGCTTTAACAAACCAGTTCCTTCACATACGGAAGCTTCAAAACACAACTGTATTACATAGATTACACATGAATGCACATTTATTTCTGTAATTCTTTATTAATGAAACATTCATACTTCTGTTGAAAATAATAAACAAGTATTATTAGTTTATAACAATGTCATAAATGGTAGCGATAAACAAATAATTGCCAAAGTTGCAGATTCAATGCACCTCTAAAGTTGTAAAAAAAAGCACAACCATAACCATAATCATCTACAACATGAACATACCAAAGACGTTATCTGAGGAGACCTGCCTCGGCAGCCCTGTATAATTGTGCACCTTTACGAAAATGGCATCACCCTTGTGCAGAAGGTACACCCCCCCAGGTAACCCCCCTTCCTGTCACTGCTGTCCTGAAATTGGAAAGTGCGCATCAGCTCCAGATGACTATCGCAGATGTCTGGGCTGGACTTCATGACCGTATGGATGAAGGCTGCCCGGCTGGGCTCAGAGAAGAACACCTTGGAGTAGATGAAGTAGAAGCCCTCCGTCTTGACAAAGAGCTTCCCCTCAGTGTAGTCCATGTCATGGGTGAACGCATCTCCCCCGACGGAGGTCCACATCATGAGTCCGTCTTGCCGAAGTAGGTGTGTGCTTGCTTGATAGGAAAAGTAATCGATCACTGTCAGCTTACACTGAATACAATGAAAAGCACGTTTTGTTTATTAAAGGGTCCACACTGCTGTTGCTTATAGTGACGTCTCACCTGTCAGGTGTGCTGACGGCCTCTGAGGTTTATCCTCAGTCCGGTAAATACAGCCGGGAGCATCCCCCTCGGCTGTTAGAGAAAAGGAGGATTCATTTTTAATGCCGATTCTTATACATCCTGGCTATTCCAGCAACATCTGTGCTGTGTGGAGGAGTGTTTTCAAAAGCTGGTCAGGTAATGAAATTATTTGTTTTTCCTTCTTTGCAAAGTGTCTTTTAAACAGGTGCCACTTCATTTCAGGTAAGAGACAAGAGGAGGAACCGACTGAAGTTTTCAATAAAAACCTTTAAAACTGTTGTCTGAAACTGTGTTTTTGCACTTTTCTATTCTATACAAATTAATTACAACAAAAACATTCTCATAACCTGTTCAACATGCACAAACCTAGATAGGATGAGTATTCTAATCTCAGTAGCTAATTAATTACTATGCACACTGAATACTCAGATGGTATGTAAATAAAACATGATTTCAGTAACAATACACAACCATAGGAACAAGTAATCTCTATAAATGATATAATACCGAATTTAGGTTTTGATAGACTGTATTGACTGGGGGAAATTCTGGTGCATACAAACATGCAAATAATGCAGATAACGCCAAACAGACAAGGTACAGACTATGTACCTTGTATAGACTATACACATGGTGCGAGCAAAGTAAACAAACTGCAGCAGATTTAAAAAGTACATAGTACACAAATGGATGTACAATCTTGAGGAACAGAATGTGAAACTAAACGTGAAAGATGAGAATAATAATCATCTGCAAATAAATTATGTGCAGTTAGAACACAAGATACTGGATTGTATTATAACAAGAGAGGATGCTTCCTGACGTATTATGGCTATGGATGGGGAGTGTAACGTCTGGAGAAAGTGTTATGTCGCTCACCAGTTGTCCAGTGGTGGAGCCAAAGGCCAAAAGCCAACAGAGCTTTTGCCACCCCCAGTGCCACCCCGCTGGAAATGGTAAACATTAAACAAGGCTCTCGAGTTTTGCGCACAGGGAAGAGTGACATTCCAGAGGATGCCTTTTCATTGGTTGTTGTGTTGCATTTTACCCAGAAACAATATTACTATTTTCCTATTGGCTATTGTGTAGGCCTTATTTTTTTGATTGGCTGGTAAGTTACAGACTCTAGGACTCCAGCGGAGACGCGCTTGTTTCATAGTGAGGCTCTGCTCTGTTTTTGGGCGCTGTGGTATTTTAGCCTACAAATTATTTTTCCGCGTGAGAAATACAATGTGTGGCGGGAGTGCCTGTCACGCTCAATGCGTGACACTTGAGAGCCCTGATTAAAATATACCAATGAGGAGATCGGGCAAAGATTTGAGCGGAAAACTGTAATGTCCGAAAGCCCGTGAAAGCATCCTGAAGCAGCAGTACCCTGCGCGCGCTGCTTACTGATATGTCATTGGCTAAAAGCTCCGGCAGTGGTACGCGTTTACGTGATTCAAAACACAACCGCGGGTTCGATAATAGCAGGAGTTAAGCAGGTATTTATAACATATTACACTGTATTACCTTCCTAATGAGAGGTGGTCACACACTTGCAGTACATAAAAAATAGCAGCATGAAAGCGTTGCGCACTGTCTGCTCCATGTCTCGTTTAAATTAGCCACGAGCCCTGCTCTTGCTGGTATAGATCGTCTTTTAGACAGCGTCTTTGGACGTATGTATGTTTTAGTGCACATGCTGAATTATAGTGTTGTTTTATTATTTTAGCAAAGCTACCTCTTAAGTAGTAAATTTGTATACTCGGATTGCAATATATGTTTGCTGTCTTATGTTTATAACTATGTAGTACTGTATTTTGTCACAACTAAGGGTCGCTGGTGAAAATATTCGAAAGTTTTTTTTTTCTTTCGTCACTCTCGGACAGATTTTTTTTGTTGTGTGTTGATCAAATAAAAAGGGGGAAAAAGAACAGTTCTCTTTTTTTCGAGTTTATCGCTGTTGATGCTTGCTTGAAGTCTCTGTGGTAAGTGTATATGTGGAGCACCAGTCATTAGTATTCTACTGCATGTAAGCAGGCTATGCATGTCATATTAAAGCTTTGAATCAACTTCACTATTCTGTAATGTGAGGGTTTAATTAGCTATAGATTCATTAATTTAATTAATCTATTTTAATTTAGTAATAGCTAGCTACATGAAATAAAAGGAAAACTAAAATACTGTTTCGTATAGTGTCTATGCCAAACATTTATATGGACCCCTTTGAGAAACCCTTGCTCACCCTTTGCCCCCCTCCCTTAAATAAGTCTAGCTCCGCCACTGCAGTTGTCTGACGGCTTCGGGCAGCGATAATCTCCAGTAGCATTTTTAGCACAGCATGGTGAAATGAGCCAGTGGCTAAATAAGCTCCATTATAGAGGCCACGGAAGTGGACGTGTAGACTGATATTAGTGCAAGAGAAGTTTCGCGACCATACACAAGAGACATGAATAATCACGTCTTTATGATTCATATTTGTTGAATTACGGTTGGCAAAAATTTATCACACGCTAATTGTAGTTATAGGATACCTATGACAGAATATAAAAATAATCAGAAGCCCGACACAAAGCTGAAAACAAACGTATCAATCCCTAATGAAAACACTTCCAGCAGATAGAATGGATCCAATATGTATTGAAGTCAAGATTAATCAAGGATTTCCTTCTTTCAGGTTTTATTCTGTATGTGTTTATAGTTGTAAAAAGGTAGAATATTACCAAAACATCTTAAGGTAAATATAATGTATAAAGGTAATTTATTCTGCATGAGAGTATTTTGGACAATCGGCATGCAAAATTAGCTACAAAGTGCCTTCTCCTTATGAAAGCTATCCATGAGCTCTATTCGGGTCAGTCGGTCGAAGTTTCAGCAGCTCTCAAGCTCCGATCATCGGTTTTCTCTTCAAGCTTTAACAAACCAGTTCCTTCACATAGAGACGCTTCAAAACACAACTGTATTACATAGATTACGCATAACCGGACAAGCATTCAAACTTCGATTGAAAATAATAGACAAGTATTATTAGGTTATAATAATGCAATAAATGGCAGTGAGAGACAAATAATTGCGAAAGTTGCAGCTACGTTAACGACTAAATAAAACCTTTCCTGTTGGAGAGTGAGCCAATGACCCCCAAAGTCATAAAATCCTTCAAGATGCCCTTGGAATTACTCTACCCCCCCCCCCAATGGCACCCCTGGTCACAGATACACTGTAATGCCTGTCACTAAACTTCTTCAAATTTTTAAATATACTTCTTTTTGTTTTTCCCTTCTTGGAAACCAGATGCATTGCATCACTAATGCTGGAAAAGAAAATAAAAAGAAAAAAAACCACAACCATAATCATCTACAACATGTACGCACCAAAGAAGTTATCCGCAGAAACCTGCCTCAGCAGCCCTGTATGATTCTGCACATTTACAAAAATGGCATCACCCTCGTGCAGAAGGTACACCCCCCC
>JAODKF010000050.1:15546043-15565895 GCA_026779585.1 Mormyrus proboscirostris | reverse complement strand
CCCCCCCCCCCCCCCCGCTTGCTCCTGCATCAGACTCACTTCCCTGCTTTCTGTCTGTCACATGTTTACTTTTTTTTATAGTGCATAAACTCAAAGTGACTTTTTAAAGGGGTCTGAGTGTTGATCTGTGGGTCAAGGTTGGCGATCAGTAAAGTCATGGATGGGTAATTAAAGCTGCTCATTAAGAAGGGACTTTGCTGTACAACCTTTGAGTAACAGAGACCTAATCTATGCTGTAAAATGTCCAATACCAAAATAATTGCAAAGATCCAGGACTTTAGAGCATTCTTTCCTAACCTAGTCCTCAGAGAACCCCGGACAGTTCCAGTTTTTACTCCTACCCAGCTCCCAGCTAATCAGGAACACGTGTATACCAAGTATTTGGTGCTCCTGATTGGCTGGGAGCTGAGAGGAAGCAAAAACGTTGACTGTCCAGGGTTCCCTGTAGATTGAGTTGGGAAACACTGCTTTAGAGGATAAGAACCATTGAAAAATCTGTGATGTTTTCCAGCAGAGATGGGATCCAGTGGCACAGAGTCTCTCTGCAGCTCATGTTACACTATATGGACAAAAGTATGGGGATACTTAGAACATAAGAACACAAGAAATTTACAAAAGAGAGGAGGCCATTCAGCCCATCAAGCTCGTTTGGGGAGAACTTAACTAATAGCTCAGAGCTGTTAAAATCTTATCTAGCTCTGATTTAAAGGAACCCAGGGTTTTAGCTTCTGCTACACTGGCAGGAAGACGATCCCATACTCTAACTACACGCTGTGTAAAGAAGTGCTTCCTCAAATTTGTTTTAAAATATTCTCACGCTAATTTCCACTTATGGCCACGAGTTCCAATATTTAAACTAATATTGAAATAGCCATTTGGCTGAATAGCATTTAGACCCGTTAGAATCTTATAGACCTGGATCATGTCCCCCTTTAGTCTCCTTTGCTCAAGGCTAAACAGATTCAGCTCAGCTAACCTCTCCTCATAAGACATTCCTCTCAGACCAGAAATCATTCTCGTAGCCCTCCGTTGCACCTTTAAGGCAGCAATGTCCTTCTTAAAGTATGGTGACCAAACCTGCACACAATATTCTTGTTGGGGTTTTACCAAGAAATTATATAAATTATATAAATGTAACATCACCTCCCATGACTTAAACTCCACACACCTAGAGATATAACCCAACATTCTATTGTCCTTTTTTATTGCTTCCCCACACTGTCGAGAGTGGGACATGGAAGCATCAACATAGGCGCCGAGATCTTTCTCGTAATGAGCTAATGATTACTGTACTTGGCCATTGGGGGGCAGCATGTGGCTCTGTGGGCTAAGCCTGTGTGCCTGTAATCACAAGGTCGCAGGTTCAAACCCACTCTTAGCATGTCTGTAGGTCCTTGAGCAAGGCCCTTAACCCCCAGCTACCTGGGCGCCCCAACAGGGTGTGAAGGCCTGGCTCCATTCTATTTCATCCCATAGGTGTCAGAGTTCTTTGTGGGTCAGTCAAGTTATTTCACAGCAAACTCACCCTATCCTGTCTTTATGGACCTTGCTATGTGCACTGGAGCACAGTAGTGCTGGAAAAGAAAAGGGCCTTCCCCAAACTGTTCCCAGAAAGTTGGAAGCATAGAATACTACATGTCTTGGTATGCTGAGGTATTAAGAGTTCCCTTCACTGGAAGTAAGGGGCCCAGCCCAACCCCTGAAAAACAACCCTATACCATTATAATTCCTCCACCAAATATTACAGTTCAATCAGGCAGGTAATGTTCTCCTGGCAACTCTGCAGTTGCTGAGTCAGCAGAGCGTTGGTGACTTTTGCACATTATGCGCCTCAGCACTCTAGGATCCTGCTCTACTTGATGTGGTCTGTCACTTTGTGGCTGAGTTTCTGTCATTCCTAAACATTTCTGCTTTCCAACAATGTCACTTACAGCTGACTATGGAATATCAAGCAAGGAAGAAATTTCACAAACTGACTTACGGCATCCTATGACAGTACCACGCTTGAATTCATGTAGCTCTTCATAACAGCCCATTCTTTCACAAATGTTTGGAAACCTGACAGCATGGCTTGGTGCTTGATTTTATACACCTGTGGGTCTGAAAAAACACCTGAATGCAATGATTAAGAGGTGTGTCCCACTCCTTTTGTCCATGTAGTGTATGTTCAGGATCTGTGAATATATCAGTATGTATAAAGAGCTACTCTAACCCCTAAATGAAAATACAAGTAGCTAGGGACTGATAAAATATTTCTTACTGCAGCCAGAGTCTACATTTTGCATTTCTTCATGTTGTGCAAATTGCATAATCCCACCCTCTTCAGTCAGTGACCAAAAGCCACTTTTGTGAGAAGTATCACTCTAGACATTTCTCATGTATGGTTTCTTAATGCTGGACCAGGCTACTGAAACACATCCAGTCATCAGATTTCCTTCCCACCTTCAGGAAAGAGTTCCACTAACACTCTTAGTGTTGCACTTTGTCTACCGATTTGAGCAGTTGTTTTATTAGGTTCTTGCTTTATTTGGAAGTTCTTGTGTAGCTCCTGCTCCAGTACTGCTTACACTTGTACTTGGAAGCCTAGCCTAGCTACACTTATGCCTAGTTGGCTCATTGGCAGCCATAAATTTGCAATGTGCTATTTTCCTTACTTGTATGTCCCTTTGGACAAATGCTTCCGCTACGCAGTGTAAATGTGAATAATAGCATCTCTGAGGATACCCTGTGACTGTAGTTTGGGCCTTCTGGAGAATCGTCAACCTCAATGTGGACCATAAGCCTTCCCTCTCTATCTGCCCCCCCCCACAACCCTGATTATCACTAACCCAGCTCTGGGTTTGACTGCACATTAGAAACACAGAATGGGGTTTGTGCAAATCCCAACACAGTGCACACCCAGAAGAGAAAATGGAGCAATCTCACCTAAAACTTAACCAAAAGTCTCTCTGTTTTTTGCAGCAAATGATAATGAGAAAAGCCATCCGCAGCACGTAAGTCGTTAAGTCATGGACTTATTACAGATCTGCAGAGACGTGGTTTTGAGTCTGGATGAGATGGGTCACGCAAAAGCAGAAGTCTTAGGTAATGCCCAGAAACAGAAAGATTGAGATGGTTTCAGTTCAGGATTTTAAAAAAGCACCGTACCGAATTTACTGTTGCTGTCTTTTCATTGGCTGACTTTACATGCACTATTTTGGTGTAATTATGATGCATTCTGTGAAAATTCAGCCACATGATAAGGAGAGGAACGGTAATGACGTTTATTGTTCACATTGCTGACGATATCATGTAAGAAACATCTCAACCCTGCTCACTTTAGGTCACTGTTTTAGCTATTAGAGTTCAGTGATGGCATAGCAGATATGTTGTGTATTAATAATAATAATAATAATAATAATCAGTGATCCCTTCTTCTTGCCTACCAATCATGCTCTCCATGACACACATGCAGGTGAGTGAAAGCTTGGCAGTGATGGGCAGCCACCTGCAGCAGTGCCCATGGAGCCAGGAGGTTAAGGGCCTCGCTCAAGGACCTACAGACATGCAACCATTCTGCTGAGGCCAGTCACAAACTGGCAACCTTCCGATCGCAAGTACAGAGCCTTAGCCCACTGAGCCACACACTGCCCCCTATTAATTATCTACATATGTTTTTATTTTTTATATCCAATGTTGTAATACAGTGTTTCTTATAGAAGACCCAACGATAATGCTTATTTTATTCCATATGTCATGCCCTGATTGTGCAGATCCTCTTGTGTGCCACCCCCCCTCATCTACCTCGTCTGGAATCCCCGTGTTATCAGCTGCTTCTAGTTGTGCAATGACCAAACTCCAAAAAAAGACGCCTCGCTTCACAGAGGAAGCTCCTGCAGCCCAAGGTCCAGGAAGACCCCGTGGCTAGAGCCCTTGCTACCCGATTGAGGGATATTCAGGAGCGGATCTCCCTGGCCAAAGACCCGAACCACTCGGAGGAGGTACAGCAGAACTTACTACGGCTGAGAAGAGGGGTGGCAGAAGCAGTGATGAGGCAGGTAGCCCTGGACTGTGGACTGCCTTATTGTTCACTGGCAGAACTGCCTGGCTCCGATGAAAGCTGCAAGTAAAAAGAAGAAGCGGAAGAATTGTAGGGGGCGGATTTCTCGGGGAGTCCATTAAACCCGATGCGAATCCCGGTTGCTTCCCCATGGCTACTAGTAAGACTTACCTCGCGGTACTAGATCCGGTGGTGTTCGTCACACATGTGTCTCCAGCTCCCACCCCCCCAAGCCAGCTTCGGATGTCCTCGCTGTGCCGGCTCCCAAGATGTACTGCCTCCTCACACTCGTCCCAGAAGCACACCTCCCGTTTCCCCCCGCCCTTTGCCTCTTTGTCCCTTGATTCTGTTTCCTGTTTGTCTGACCCCACTGTGTTTCTGCCTGGCCCCTTTCCTCCTTCGGTCGGTGTCCCCCCTGGTTTTGTGCCACCTGGTGGTTATGTCCCCTTTGTTGGTTTGTCCCCTGGTGTTGTTCCTTCCTTGTCCCCTTCCTTGGTGTCTTTAGGTCTCGTGTCACCATCTTTGGTGTCCTTGTTTGTATCTATGTTTTGTCAGTTGCTGTCCTGGTTCTTGTTGTCCAACTTGTCCCTTGTTCCTTTGTTGTTCCCATTGCCCCGTTGAGGTTTCTTGCTTTTGTTTCCTCAGGTACTGTTGCCCTGTTGTGCCCTAAGTCCTGTCACATCCCCTGTGTGTCCCCTTTGGTCCCTTTAGAATCAGAAGTACACGCCTTTGGGGGAGGGGTCCTGTCATGACCCGATCATGCTGATCCTCCTGTGTGCCACGTTCTCTCATCTACCCTGTGTGGAATCCCTTTGTTATCAGCTGTTTCTAGCTGTGTTTAATTAAAATGTGTTTAAGTTTGTGTCAGTGTATATTTCCCCAGTCTGGTCATTGACATCATTCCATATTCCTGAATGTTTCTATTCCAAATAAACCTGGTGTTCACCTGACTCCCTCGACTGCCCGTGTCTGCCTACCCGCTCTGTGCCAGCGGGTGTAAGACACCATACTTGAAGACATGAAAAAATATGTTGCATATGTTGAATCTGACATAAACAATCAGCACAACTTTTGGCCTGCGCTAGTCAGAGCTTCACAAAGGAACAGGAGCTGTCTCACCATCTTACACCGAATGTCAAACAATATCCTACCAGTCGTACATCATGTATCACCATGGTGTGTAGAGAATACTAGGTGAGACTTAATGAGTGAAGCTGAGGTTATGGTTGGGGCTAATACACTAATATCAAATTGTAAATGGGTTCCATTCTGAACACAAAATTACTTTTAGTATATACATACTGTACTTTCTCGGGGCTGGACAGGGATCAGGGCCCCCCCACAATGACTTTTGCTGAACCATGTACATGCCGGCCCATCGGGAAAATGTCAGATGGCCAGTCCAGCCCTGCAATTTCCTCATACGGACCTAATATATGACCCTCTCCCCCAATGTAATTTTATTTTGTGTTTACAGCACCCTCTAGAGCCAAAAAACCCATCTGTGGATTTTCAGCTGTTTTCAAATGAAATTTTAGAAAACTCTGTTGATTTGTGTCAGTGTTGGAGTTCAGAGACACATTTGATTTGCTAATTTTCTGCAACATTTTCAACAAGACTTTTTAAAATTTATCGCTGATGGAAATTTCAGTTGAAAAAACTATAACTTACAAATTTGACTGTTATGAACTAGAATAGCATCGTATTCAAGGGACTGCATTAAAAGCCCGATCCTGCTACATATAGGCTCGACGCACCCCTGAGTCCCTGACCAGCATAAGCGTTTAGATGAACTGATGGAAAGGTTAGAATGGAACCTGTCCCAGGCTGTGTTGGAAAATGTGTCGCAATTGTCCACTATTTCACAGCAATGCCAGATTAAAAATCGGATTACATGCCTTCGAGCCCTTACCACTCACCAAACACCTCTAAGTGTTGATCGCTTCTCAGGGCGCCTCGCCACGCCCACCACAGTCGTCACGGCACGTCCCTCGCGCATCATTGGTCAGGCGGACGTGCATCCCACTTGATTGGTAGAGATAGACTTCAATCACAACGGCGCTCCAGCCAATCGCGAGCTCTGAAAGTTCGTACGAGTAAAATCACCCGAAAAAAGACAGATTAAGGAAGTTGCTAGCCTGGGTGGTAGGTAGCGGTGTAGTGACAGTGCGTCCTGCGAGCACGCTGGCGCTGTTTAATCGTATTTAAGTAAACAGGGGTGCAGATATGGGAACCTGCCGAAGGAGCGCGATTTCAAGCCCTGCTGGATTATTTTTAACCGTAGTCCTGAGTCAGTGTTTGGATTTGATAGGGGCTTCCGGACAGAATCAGGACACCGAACTCACCTTTCTCCTGCCCGCTGGGAAAATGGAGTGTTTCTACCAAACAGCCTCGAAGAACGGCTCCATGGAAGTAGAGTATCAGGTGAAACTGTCATGTTTGTACGTGGCTGGCCGTGATGTCCTGCATTGCTCGGAAACAGGTGGAAAGCATGCTCGGCAGGGGAATGCCTGGATGATAAATCTGATTTTCTTGGGGGGGGGGAGAAAGCACGTTACATTGCAGAACATTTCTCCTTGCATGCGCCGACAGTTTTTGTCACCTAGATAAACGACAGCAGATGTGATTACGTTTTAATTAAAAGAGACATGCCGTGTCTGTGTATGTAGGTAGTAGAGGTAATACTTCCTTGTTGAGGTGATCATATTTTTTCAAGTTTCCACGAATATGAAATTGCCACGACAGTAACCGCAAAATAATATAGCTCCTCCTCTTACAGTGCTAATCTAATCCGGTTCAAGTAGTAGCGCTATAGGTTACTAGTGTGATACAACACTAACAGTATTTATGTCCGGGCGACTAGTATGTGATGTTTAGACTTTAAAAGATTTCGCTACGGTGCAGGTTCGCCTCTATTTTGTGTCTTGTTCCAGTTTTCCTCCCTTGTATATAAACATTTATTTCTCGATCCGTTGACCTGAAACAAGTACAGTGTCCTCCCGTTTCTTTTTTAAGCACTCGGTTTGTATGTGGACTTTGCATATTGAGCCCACATCATCAGTATATTGTCGTGGAGATTAAATGTACTTCATATGTGGAGGCACGTGTAATGTTGGAAGGTTTTTCTGTTTATTTGTCAAACTACAGATAAAGATAAAACGCACGTGGCTACGCTCACAAAATTCCCTGAATAAACTGTAGTATGTGTTTTGACAGTTGCATGTACGCATGCTGGTGGTGTGTGTTAACGGGACCGGGCGAGCCTGTTTTGCCTTGCATTAAGGCTGTCTAGCTGGTGTTCTGACGAGTTGAGTTACTTTGTGGAGTTAGGCTACCGTATCGATAGCCTTTACCCTAACCCCAAAACCCTTACCCTAACCCTAACCATTGAAACCTAACCCTACTAAAACGGTGGAACTGTACATGCGCAGAAAGGCTCGATAGCACGTCTCGATAGGTAGCGCAACTCGTCAGAACACTTGCATTTTTATCCTGGTCATGGGGGTGGCCTGAGGAATATAGATACATTTCAGGGAGATAACATTTGGGTCACGAGGTGTAAATGTAGGGACCGATGAGAATTGGCAAGTCTTAACACCTTTTGGTTCATGTTTCCAAACAGTGTTCATTGTGCCCAAGGCATGGTTCACGCGATTAAGCTCCCCTCAGATGTAGCGTCCCGTGTAGGAGGTGGGTCTCCCCTCAGAGGCTCCGCCCAGTGTGTGAAGCCACACCCACAATGCCTCACCTTAGGACACCTAAGCGGAAGCAGCTCCTTTATCTTGGCATTGCCTGGTTCTGGATGGCATTTCCAGACCATGGCTGTGGAGAGTGGGTTTGTAGAGTGGTGTGGATGGGCTTGTTTGATGCTGGAGTCTCCTATACCGACTCTGTCGTGACTCTGCAATATAAAGCTGAAGCCTGGCATTGCGTAGCTGCCCTGCTGTTTTGCTGGCATGTCATGTTACCCCTATAGTGTAAGCACTCCCTCTTTCCCCACCCCCCAGTAGAAATGGGGGCAGAGGGAAAAAACTGTGCTGTGATTTCACACTTTGTGGAAATGGTAGTATGGTGCCGCTCTATTCTGCTCCAGAGACTGTGAGGTAAGGCTCTAATTTGGTCCCGCTTACCCCTTGTACACGACCCCCCCCACCATCCCTTCTATCCTACCCGTATGCCACTGTCTGTTACCCTTATGTACAGACGGTGACCGTGTTAGGTGACCTAGCAGCCAGGAGTGAGAGTGGTGCTTTGCGTTGCGTGCTCTCAGCAATGATGATAAAATCATGCCTTAATGTTTGAATATTCAAACTCACACCACTGGCAGGCATCACTTGTGGTTTTCAGGTATGCAAAAATCTCCAAGTAAAAACTGCCAGGAGAAACTTTGCGCAAAAGACTTTCTTCATGGAAAAAAAAACCTAGAAACTTTTCAGCTGCATTCCTAATAATCCATAACTGTTGTATATTACATCATAGTCTAGCATTTACCTGTGTTTACTCTCTCTGAGGGACCTCTTCATCTGGATGTACCTGTTCCTTGATGTTTAGGTGATTGCAGGGGCAGGTATGGATGTTGACTTCACCATCATCTCCCCCATCGGGTACCAGCTGACCTCAGAGTTCCGCAAGTCGGACGGGATCCACACGTGAGTGATAGCTCCTTCCCAGCACAATCTCCAGCACGTGGTCCTCCATGAATTTGCTTATTTAATGAGAAGGCTGGTGAATGTTATACGGCCATGGATGACTGTCTGCCAGTTTCCCATCCCCCTCAAACCATCCTCCATTTTGAATCTTAGTGACTGTGTTTCAGTCTCCCTTTAAATTCTGTTAGTCTTTTTTTAATTGGTTGACTGGTGTTTAGCTGTAATTTACTCTCTTCTCATTGGTTCACTAGTGTATAGTAGCAGGTATTGCTAATGGAGTTGTCTCTCTTTCTCTCTCTTGTGTTCACCCTCTCTTCTTGTCCTCACTGTCCATGCTTCTCTGATGATGACCTTATCACAGGGTGGAGCCCACAGAGGAGGGAGACTATAGGATCTGCTTTGACAACAGCTTCAGCAGGTTCTCGGAGAAGATGGTGTTCTTTGAGGTGATCCTGGAGGGGCCAGGGGGGGACGCAGGGGGAGAGGACGACTGGGCGGACATAGCGGAACCCGAGAGTCTGCTGGAGTACAAGCTGGAGGACATCAGGGTGAGAAGGACACCAAGCCCCCACCAACTTTGAATCTCTTAACCCCTCTTTCTGATTAATCTCCTACTGCCCCCCCCACCACAGGATTCCATAGACTCGGTTCACCGTCGCCTGGAGCGCAGCCGGCAGATGCAGATGTCTCTGCGCGTGTTTGAGGCACGTGACCGCAATCTACTGGAGGACAACTTATGGCGTGTTTCCTTCTGGTCCTGCGTGAACATGCTGGTCCTCCTAGGCGTGGCCTTCACCCAGGTCTATACGGTACGTCGCCTCTTTGATGACAAGAGGAGGCTGCGCACGTAGCCCCACACCGCCACCTCCCACCTTTGCCACAGCCACGCCCAGAAGTGGGACTTTGGGTAGGAGACAGGAACTGTCATTCAGAAGGATGGGCGAGCACTAGAGAGGAAATGAGGTATGAGATTCACCTTTTCTCTTTCCTCTCATTGGTGGAGACCTGCCAGTTAAATCTGAGGCATAAACACCCCCGGGAGCTATGACTCCCCACGTTCGCTACAACACTGCGGTGATGGTTTAGCGACTAACATCCACTTTCTCTGCCTCACCTGTCTGCACTGGCCAGTCTCTGTAAATCTTCCCAGTGTGCTTCTCTGTAAATCCCTCCTATCATGCCGCCCCTGGACACATATCTAGCCAATGGGAATAATCACCATGTTTACATTTCTTTCATCAGCGATCCCTCATTGGTTGGCAGTTCTATTTCCTGCCTCCTTAGGCCCGCGGTCATTGTCATATTCTTAGAAGATTTTTTCTTTTTTTTTTAAGTCCCTTGGAGCTCTTCTTGTCCCTAATGAAGACAGAGTTTTCAACTTTCACCATTATTTTTAGGCATTAGAAAATTTTACATGGAGCTGAGGTACTTTTTAAATTGTGTGTTTACTATATGTAAGGACCCAATTCTGTGATTAAGACTATCTGCACAAGTGTGTGTGTTATGGATGTATGTGGTACTAAAGGTGTGACTTTTCATGATTTAATAAAGTTTTAGTAGAAAAATAAGTTCAGTCTCAAGTTTATTTTAGCTTGGATGTAGCTTTTGAAACCTCCCAGGGAGATGCTTTTGCGTGTTTTTTGCCAGTTAATGGTAGGTACGTCCGGAGTATACTTCATTATATGACTTGTCATATAGGACCCAGCACTAAATTTGCACAGAAGGGTAGGAAGCCAGCTGGAAAAGCAGAGGCCACTAATTTAAAAAGTAGTATATTACTAAGAATCTACATCCATCAATCTATCCTGCATTTGTTGGTTGGCCCGAAGGGAGTATAGGGTAGGAATCATAGTGTGTTGATGATGTTGGCTGTGGTTACAATATTTAAGGTAATGGGTTACTGTCCGGTATGGCAACAAAACCAGATTTGCTTCACAGCTACTGAATTTTTTTCCCAGATAAATTTGCTCGTGAAGGGCAATATTTTCCTGGGTAGGGACACTATGTCGACTCACCAAGATTATAAATGGCAGTTAATGTTTGCTTCGCTAAGTAAATCCCAGGGTAGTCTTATAGTGCTTGTGTTTTTTTTTAAACCAGGAAACTGAAATTGCGTCAAGTATGAACCTTTTAATTATTTCCATGAGTTTCATTTTCACAGCATACACATAAATATCAAATCTACTACTAGTGAGCAGAATTGCCTTCTTAGACACCAGATTTACTTTAATATTTGGGTCTGTCAGAGCTCTTTTGTGGTTTGGTCATATTGTACAGATACTATGAAGCAGCTTCAGTGCAGAACTCCTCTGAGCTTGCGATCATCAGTAGACATCGACCTACAAAAAGCTGCCCTTTGGTGCCAGCGATTGTTTCAGAGCAGAACTACTGCAGATAGACATGAGAATAAACCCAAACCCCCAGGATGCCAGCGCTATTCACATGCCATTCAATGTGCAAAATGCAGAGCAATGCCCTTGATTATTGGAAATATAAATGTACACCAGTCCATATGACAACATATTGATGACAAGTAAGAGATCTAACGTTTTAAAAAATTATTTATATATATATATATATATATATATAAAAAAATGGCTTGATCATACACATTTGTATATAACTTGATTCATATTTTGGGCCATTTCTTAGTTAATTAAATCATGTATTGTTAAAAAAAATTAAAATACTTCAAAGAATTTGCATTTCAGTGATTATCACTTCAATACAGTTTAGTGCATCCAGTGGCGTGGATTTTTTGAATCCTGGTATAGAAGGAAACCAAATCTGTCTTCCTCTAAAAATCTTTGCATGTTTTTGGCTGCTGTAGTCGTGGCACCTCTGAGTTCCGGTCGTATTTCCTTCATTTAACAATTCTAACAGTGTTATGAGGTGTGTCCCGCCTATATCCTGGGTCGGTCTGTTCACCACTGGTTCCGAGGACCTGGGCGCCTGTTCAGAGTGATGAAAGGACACAAACTGAAATGCAAATCCTGCACATCATGGATGCAGGCGGCCCGTGAGGGTGAGTTTAATCACTGCACAGTGAGGTAGGGTCAGATCCACACATTTTGGGAACAGGCCTTCAGAGGTTCTGTTAATGCAAACCCAAAGACCTCGTCTGTATTCATCACAGTGCAGGTCAGAGATCACTGTGGAGCAAAGTTTATCAGACTAACCTGACAGAGCCTTGCTCTTCACCTCCCTAGCATTCAATCTCACGTGATCCAATGACACCCTTGATCGGTGAAGAACTGGCTATACTTTGGCCCTGAAAGTAATGTGTTATTTGAAGTGGTCTAACCCCTTTTTGTTTAACCTGTGATATACCATATCTTACAGTGTTTCAGTACGAAAAGTTGCAACAAATCTTTCTGGGTTCTGTGCTTATTACACCATTATGCATGCAATGTTGGTCATCCATAACAACACACTCAATTTAATTTCCAATTTCTTTTGCCCCAATATTCAAATGTCAAAGAAAATATCAAAGGACCGTGAACATAAACCAAACCCCTTCGCTGGTTATTCATGACGATCTCATATGACAGCTCCTATTTAAAGGAACCAATGTTGCCGCTGTAATCGATATCACTGCCAATTCTGCAGAATTTGCAGAGGTGGGGGAAAGCTGGCTTCAAGAAAACCTATATGAGGGGATTATCCCAGACTGTCAATCACTTACTGATTTTAGCCCACACAAAGTCATACTATAATCAAGCTTCATTTCTCACTCACCACTACAGTATAGGACGCGTGATTGGCTGGAAAGACTGCTATAATCACAAGAGGTTGGCGATGCTTTTATGAAGGGGGGGTGGGAACACCCTGAACCTAGGATATTCACCACCACTTTTAGTAAATCTCACCCACCACCCAATCACTGTCACAACGATGGAAATGAGAACGTGATCAGACCAATCAGAAGTCATCTCAAGCCTGGATGGTTGCCAGGGCATCAGGTAGCAAAGGCCATGCTGAGTGTCTTAAATGGAGGGAGACGAACATACCAGAAAGGAGGTAGGACAACAGGGTAAGATGGAGAGAGAGAAATGACACAGAGTAGACACCAACCACCAGAAGCCATTCCATTTATTGTACACATTAGCTTTTTATTAATGCTCATTTCATTCATTATTTGTACTCAGTTATTCAGTTCCAGTCAAAATGAGAGGCACTTAAGTCAGGAAGCGTGTCCGGTTCTCCGAGTGGGAAGCCTGGGTAGCTCGTACACCACCTCCATCTGCATTTATCTGCACATTCTACCTTCAGGAAGGTTCTCGAATTAACCTCTGCAGGAAATTACCGACCATAAATATAAAAACAAAGCCTCAGTAACACCGAGATCCCCGATACCCTGGCCAAGGCCGGCCATCATCCTGCTCTCAGAATCTGTATCTTCACAGGATGTTCATCGGCCCATGAAACCTAAACTCCTCCCACCCATCTGCAAAAAATGTAACAAAATCACACCCACACTCGGAGGGGGGGGTTCTTTCTGCCAGTACCTCCCTTTGAAAATCCTTAATTAATTCCACAGGCCTGCACCTGTATTTACACAGTGTCTTGAAGCAGGGCATGCACAGCAAAATGGCCATCTTCCCCACCCACAGGTTCAACCCACCAAATCAAACAGAAAACACCTAGAATGTCTGTCAGAATGCCCACCTTCCCAAAAAGCCCAAATGAACAAAAGGGGAAACAAAAAAAATCAGCACTTAGATGTTCACTGATCATACCCAAGACATCTGACAGACCCTTTCTGCTTATAAAGCTTTTGGTTTTCTGTGAAATTTATGCAGGATAACAGGCAAGAGATCTGAGATCGTTACCCCAATGCCAAGAATGATAGCGATATGATGAGTTTTTAAATCAAGGGTGCGTGGGGGGTGCCTCAATAGCCTTCACAAAGGTGGCGGACCTGGACAGAGCTCTCAGAATTCCGCTTTTGACAAAATAAATCAGCCTTGGTATAAATAACACAAAAAGGGTTACAAAAATCTCCATTTCCACAGGAACGTGACCACCAAAGGGGTCTACTTAGCCATTTCACAAGTGGTTTCCACCCCCTCCCCACCCAAAATACAATCCTCGCCCACACCCCACATTCCATTTAAAATCACGCCCCCAAACTCTCCGGCACTTTCTGGTAACAGGTTTGGATCCCATTTTGAAGTTCCTGGTCACTTCACTTTCTGTCAGGGCTCTGACATCCCATGAAGTAAAGTACCCACCCCCCACCTTTACAGGACAATCTCAAAAGATTTACACCCCCTGCTTATCAGTGCAATGAAGTGCCCAGAACACGCAAAAACAGTTAGTTTTTTTTTTTTTTTTTTTTTTAAACCATGTTATGTTAATGTTTCAGAGACTCACGGGTCTGTCTACATCCACACGCACTTTCTCCATGAGGCACCAGGTTCCACAGACACAGCCATTAAACAATCCGGAACTTTGTATTGCCTGTTTAGTTTGCAAAGGGAACACCCTGTTTGTACAGGGGGCTGCTTAATACAGGAAAACACCCCTGAATATGACTGTAAATCTGTGCTGAAGCACCACAACTTATTTTAGTCACTCCTGTGCTACAAATGTTAGTCTTTTTTGCCTTGACTGTATAAATTGCTTTAGGATATATGCCAAGTATGACTTGATTCATTTTCAGCTGCAGTTCAGTCAGAGCTTCTGACTGGTCTACACCGCCAGCTCACCTGCTCTCTGATTGGTCGTATTGTGTTCTTATTGGTTGCGTGATTAAGGGAGGGGCAGGGGTGAGCTTCCCCTGTTTTACAATGCAATTATTAGACCTTAAAGCTAAATACAACATTGTAGAAGTACATATTTCCTGAAATACAAAAGGAGGAGGGAAAACAGACAATTTCCACAATAACAGTGATTTCCAGTATGACTTGAGTTAGAAAAATCAGTGGGGGGGCATCAATGGCTAATGTATCTTTTTATACAGATCAGACAGAAGTGGGAATAAATGGAGGGTCATAACTGTTATTCTGCAAAGACAATCTGTAATTCTGTACATTTCTGCACAAGGAGGTCGTCCGTAACCCTGAAGGCGACGCGCGGCACAGTGACCGTTTGCATGCTTGTGTGCGTGTTTGTGTGCACGCACGTGTACGCGCCCCCGCGTTCACAGCTGCCGTCCCGTCTGGCCCTCTCTCGGCACCCCAGCCCCACCCTCAGGCCCTGGGGCCTAGTCTAGTAAGGACGGCTCGGAGGGGCGGATTATGGTGGGCCGAAGGGGGGCCCCAGGGGGTCTCCGGCTGCAGGGGAAAGAGAGTGAGAGACAATGAGCAGGCAAGACCAGAGGGTCGGAGCGAGGGATGGGGGCAGGTGATCAAACAAGAGGAAGGTGGAGAGAAAACACCTAGATTCCAGAAAACGTCAAAGTCCACCATTGCTCAAAAGCTGAGTGACCAATCATAGGACAGAACACCAGTATAGGGCATGACTCACCTGGGGACGCCGGGGGGCAGGCTGGGGGGAACGCGAGCAGGCCGGGACGGGATCAGAGGGGGGGCGCTGAATGGGTCCTGGTTGCCAAAGGTATTGATGGGCTGCCCTGGGCGGGAGGGGATGGGCGGTGCCCCAAATGCTGGAGAGGGGTTCAGGGGAGGACCTGGGGTGGGGCCCCTCACTGCAGGGGGCCGGCTGGGAGGGGGGGCCGCTGCCATAGGTCTGCGCTGGGAGTTAGGACTAGAGAGACATACGGGAACACATGAGCATAAGACATGAACACGCGCGTATACGTGTGCGTGTTCACGCCTTGCGAGTATCCCCACCTGGGGTCCCTCTGGATCCAGTTGTCGTTGACGGGCGGCGGCAAAGGTGAGGACACTGTGGTGGTGGTGATGTCCCCGATGATCTGCAGCGCCTCCTTCAGGGCGTGGTACATGCGCAGCATTTCGTCTCGCTTCTGTGCCTGGTCAGCCGACTCCTCCATCAGCGTGTGCTGGTCGCCCGACGAGTACAGGTAGGCCAGCAACTCCGAATGGATGAAGTCCTTCGCCTGTGTGCGATGGGGGGGGGGTGTCCAGAAAGTGTGAGCTTTCCTAAAATAAGTCCACCTGCCTAGGCCTTTGTTGACCTTTGCGTCCCCCCCCCAACCTGCCCCTCCCTCCAGTGCAGGCAGGCCCTGACACTCACGCTGTTGATCATGGTGTGCATGATGGTCTTCGGTAGAAGGTCCCGGATGGTCTTGTTGACAATGCTGCTGTAGGAGTCCACCAGGTTGCGAATGGTCTCCACCTGTCGCTCCAGCTGAGGGTCCATCGACAAGGTGTCGACTGCAGCATCCTCATTTTCCGGCTGAAAGGGGAATGGGATGTGCAACTGAGTGAATCTCAGGACAAAAGCAAGATCCCATGTTACTCAACAACAGCTAGGGAACAGCAGAAAGAGTTAAACTGAAAGCCAAACCGTTTCAAAATCAAAATCATATTGGAGAGTAAAATACATTAAACATTTTGCATTTCACACCCAAGATGTGGACCGAAATGTGTTTCCCCTTCATTTCACACACCAAGTTTGTTATAGGGTTTATGTATAAGCAATGTTGCCCTTTTGGGGTTTGCGTTTAATGTACCTGGTCCTTTTCAGGGTACACGCCAGCTCTGAGGAAAGACGCTTTCCAACTGTCCACGTCCTCCTGGGACTCGCAAGAGAGCTCGATCTGACGCAAGTCCTTATACACGTTCCTGTGCACGAACACATGGCAACTCACGGTGAGATGGTTCTTTATAAACAGGCATTGGGATTGACTGACCACACCCAGGCCAAGCAAGACAACAGTGAGCTCTTTGTCTTGTAAAGGAAGCAGCAAGGCGGCGGCTGACCTTTGTTCCGTGTTGAAGATTCCGAATGTGTGCTTGTTGGACATGAAGCCCTTCTCCACGTCCCTGAGCTTCAGGTTATCCAGAGGGAGCATGTACTTCTTCTCTTTCTCCTGGAAACACACCCACCCAGAACCACCCAAGAATGTTATGCCGTGACCGTGGCTCAAATTTGATTGGTTTACCCCACCATCCATCACTACACGCACCTCCTCATCTTTGTACCAGGACAGCGACTCAGCAGTCAGCACAAACCAGTACTCCTTGGAGCCTCCCTTCATGATGCTGATGTTGATGGTGAGCCAACCTTTCCTGATCACCTGTCCGGAGAGAACGGGGCACGGCCAGGGGGTTGGGATGGCATGGTTGGTATGGGAAAGGGGGCAGAGGGAGGTGAGATGCCATGATGTTGATTCTGGGAGAAATTATCACTCCTACTTCATGCCCTCAATCCAACTAACTCCTTGTAAAGTTAGCCATGATTAACCCTTTACCTCCTTCCCCTGCCCACGCAAGAACCCTCTTATACATCTTTTTTAGACATGCTGGCAATGGAATCAGGTGGACCCCAGCATACTAAAACGCAAGCATACACCTGAGCTTGGTTACTGCTGAATTAGCATTGAGGGAAGTCCTCAGTAAAGTGGAGTGTTTGCACAATGCTACTTAAACTAAGTCTTCCTTGTTACCCCATGAAAAGTAAGTAGATAACCTCACTACTTTAGCAGAGGTGTTAGGTCACTGAAAATTCACATGGTTAACAGGAGTGTTGACAAATCAAGGTCTTCCTAAGGCCCGTGTTTAAATTTGCAAGCAATATAAAAATGGTTAAAAATGAAGATATTCTCCATCGCTCAAGTACTTTCAAACACAAAGAAACAACAGTGAATTCTACACTTTCTGGGATCTCTTGTCCTTCTTTTATCGTCATTGGTCGACCTAAGGCAGTCGACCATGAGATGTCATGTGACCCAGACCGAACGGCCGGTCCACAGCCTGAGGTTAGGCGACAGTAAATCAATAACATTGAGCGTTAGGGTCAGTAGAAGCTAGCCTATGGGGCAATTAAACAAAACAAGCATTGTTAGTGACACAGACAGGAGAGACAATGTAACCTGTTGGGGTTCTTACTTTCGTACATATTTCCTGTTTAAAAAAAAGAAAAGAGGCAAGGAGGGATGGGGGGGCGGGGCTAGGGAAGGTAAACGGAACAAAAACATAAAAAGCTAACTGAGCCAAGAGTTTGCCTTATGCAGGGTATGCGTCCTGTTTGGAAACATGACTCAAAGTCAACTGCTTTTTGGGACACTGGCAAAACAGGAAATATGGCAGCAGAGTTCTCTTTAGGACAAGGAATTACTCAACCAGAACACAGAGTAATGGATGTGAGAATCGATTAACTACTAGCTACTGTCAGAGTACAGAAAACCACACGGAATAAACCTTCACCGTTCAGGTGTGATATTGTCCTTCAAATCCTTTAATCGGCTCATGTCTTAGGGCGTCTAATCTTGTCCCTAAACTTCCACATAGCAGCAAATCCACAAACATAGAGTTTTGTTTACCGTTCTGCATGGGCAAATAGCCCCTTTTTTAAAAAACCTTTAAATGGGAAGGCCAGGCGGTTCCGCTTTTCTTGTATTCCACCCAACAGAAACCACTGTGTTTACCTCGCCATTCTTGTGGCCCACAGTCCGGATGAACCACTCCAGCAGATCGGCACAGATGGAACAATCAGATTCCTCCATTGTGACTGGCTAGATGGCTCTGCTTTGAGCATTTGATTGGTCAAACACCCCACCAATCCGAAGAGCAAGGTAACCAGAAAGCTGTAAAGTTTCACCTCTGTAGGATTTCCAGCATGGACTCATTCAGTTGCAGCCTCTGATGCTCATCTAGGGCCAGTTGAATTGAAAATATCCTGCTAGCAGAGGCCAAAAACCACAGCCTGCAGCATAAACCAGTCTGAAAGTGAAATTATCATGGCTAAGCCCTAACCTTCTGTACACAGACGAAGCATGGCTACAGTGACAAGAACATCACACCTGAAGGATGGGCAAGAATGAAGGTGTGGAGATTAATGACTGCAGTAACAGCAATCATTACGGAGGGACACACCAAAAATTTTAAATGATTCCACTGAAATGCACATTTCAACCCAGCAGCCAGGACTGCTTTCTCTGATTACGTTGGAAGTTATGAATTGATAAACAAAATGATGCACATGCAAAGATGGATAACACAAAACTGAACTGTGTCAAGTTTGCCCCCCCCCCCATTTCCCAAATCCATCACTACTTCTGCCCTTGTTATAGTAACAGCAGCACTTCACAAGGCAAACTCTGACACAGACACCCAGGCAGGACACCAGAGGGCACCCTTGTCAGGATAACTGAGGCTAGGGCAACACCAGGCTCCACTACTAGGTGGCACAAGCTCTAAGTGCATTTCACTTTCGCTTTTCATTTTTAAAATGACATTAGTAGTTGTGCATCACAGGCCCGCTTACAGAAATTTCATTTCTTCTTTCAACCAAGACATTATTTCAAAGAGATTCTCACAATATCGTGAACTGATTTTATTGATTGATGGGTGAATAAAAAGAATTCCACTCCAACAGCAAGTGAAACCAAACGCAACGTAGATATTGCAATAAAAGTTAGCCACATCTAACCTACAGATTAAAAACTGCATCAATTACAATGCTGTTAGGATAATTTTGCTCAGAGCAATTACGGTGTATACTATTACCAAATTAGTGGTAATGGAGATAAGTAGCGTAATTACGGTTGTAATTGTATTCTCCATTTCAGTCGCTAAGTTATTTGGAACTCTACCTGATCGTCTTCCATGTCCGCCAACCTCTTAAGCTGCAGGACAGAAGGCAAATATGACCAAAGAGGTAACATTTGTTTTTTGTTTTTTTTTTTTTTTTTAAAAAAAAAAAAAAAACGTTGCCATGGTAGTACCTTGTGCAGGAGTGGTGATAGCCAATCAGCATTACCAAAAGAGACTGGGACCATCTCTTTGGCACTGATTTGGTTTTTTGGTTGGTTCAAATGTCCCATAACAGTACACTGTAAGGCTGGATCATTAAGCACAGAGATTTTTCCTGCAGGGCCCAATGTGTCCCTAAAATGGTGAATGACACCCCCCCCCCAGCTCAGATGACTGCCCGTAAGGCCTCAGGTTTCCAGCAAAGGTGACCACCCCTGAATGGCCCACGACCAGGATGAGGCCTCTAACAGGGGCAGTATTGGATAGAGGTGCTTATAGGTACTCACCAAAATCTCACCCTGTTGGGGGGGGGTGGGGGG
>JAODKF010000050.1:15507837-15539554 GCA_026779585.1 Mormyrus proboscirostris | reverse complement strand
AGCGGTTGATTGATGTGCACCCGTCTGGTGACAGGAACGTGCCCCCCCCCCCCCCACCCTCGTAGCAGGGCAGTGCGGCCCACTCACTGCAGCAGAGCCTTGGTCTTGCGCGTTGGGTCATCGGGCCGGAAGTTCTTATACTCCTCCACCTCCTTCTCCAGGGAGAGCAGCTGGCTCTGGAGCTTGTTGCGCAGGCCCGGCAGCGTGTCGCGGATGTGGTTCGTCAGTTGCTGGGCAGATGGCAAGGGGGAAGTGCCAGGGGCAGGTTACGGGTGTGAAAGTCAGAAAGGCCACGTTCCCCATTCCCAGAAACTTTATATTTCTGCTTTTGCGTATAATGAGCCAGGATAAATGAACACCCCCCACCCCCTCACCTGGTTGAGCGTCTTCTGCAGGAAGGGGGTGCCCATGCGTTCCGCAATGTGCCTGTAAGCCGGGTGTGACAGAAAGAACTTCCTCTCAGCCGCCAGAGCAGCACGAATGTCCTTTTTCCCGTCAATGTCTTTCTGGCTGCGGTTCACCACTCCAATGTAGCCTGCGGAGGGCAGCAGAGAGCACCATTTATGACTTATGACTGCTTGCATTGGCTCGGGTTCCCCTACGGCACACAGCTGCGTCTTCCTCACCCCTGCGCAGAGGCAGCAGCTTGTTCTCCAGGATCTCCTTGGCATCTGTCCCTTCGTCCATCAGGTCCAGCTTGGTTATGACACCGATGGTGCGCAGCCCTGCAGAAGACGTTCACAACAGCTCAGCTCTGGGTTTTGAAGGCTTTGCCCATCATTCAACTGGCACGCTACACTGGAGGCATTATGATTGGACATGGAAGGATGGGGGCGGGGCTTGGCAGTGTCACATCTGCATCACTGGAAGGCTTGGGAGTACTAGAGAGAGACAAGCATTCGCGTCTAAGCAGACAGTCCCAATGCTTACCCTGGGGGTCGACCTCCTTGGCGATTTTGAGTGCGTCGGAGTTGGCGAGGTCAGTGTTGGCCGGCGTGACAGCCAGGATCAGGCAGCTTTCCTTGGTGATGAACTGCAGCAGCATGTCCCTGATCTGGTGCTCAATATCTTGAGGCTGGTCCCCAACTGCCACCTTAGTCATGCCGGGCAGGTCTATCAGCGTGAGGTTTAGCACTGGAGGCAGGTACAGGTGGGGTTAGAGGTGTAGAAGAGAAAGCACAAGATCCCAGCATGACTAGTGGTTGCCTTGGAGAACATAAGTTTCTTATGTTCTTAAATGTCATGCAAGTCATACCATGCGGGGAGTAAACCCTCAAGTTGATGGGGATGTTGGAGATGCCTTTATTGGAGCCCGTGATCCTGTCCGTCTCAGCCTCAATCTCCAGTCGAACCTCATCGAAGTCCACAAACTTGCGGCCTTTACAGTGCAGAAACTCTGCATATTCTGCAGGGAGTGAAAGCAGGGAGTCAGAGCACAGTAAAATCCCATATGGCGAGACTCTACACGCCAGATGCACTCACGGGGGCATCGCCGAGGAAACGGGAGGAGAGCGGGACAGACCTGCTTTGTTGTTGACCAGCTGGAGGATGAGGGGCCTGCGGGTGACGATGCCTGAACCTCGAGGAAGGAAGTCTCTGGAGAGTAAGGAAAAAGAGGGAGAGAGAGGCCGGTGGCCAAAGTGAGCTGCAGGGGAATCGCAAACAAGGCATGCTGGGAAGACACTTCAGATCCAAGTCCAGGAAGTGCACCCGCCAGAATTGTATCCAATAAGCAGAACTACACTCAAAACAATATATTTCATAAGAATGGTGCTTTGGCATGCAATATAATTGTCTGTCGCAACTATTTGCAGACAGACAACTTGATGGTTTCCAAAAATAACTCAAAACGGGCAACATTGTGGACATCGCTGTCTAGTGGCAGGGTCAAAGTTCAGACAACAATTCCAATGTTGGGTGTGGCATGGGCGGGTCACCCAGCCGTGCTATTGTGCCCGAGTAATGCATGTAAACTTTCAGGATGAACCAAAGGGGCATGTGGGACAGGTTCGCCTAACCACCTGGCACGAATATTTGCGTACCTCGCCTTGACTTGCTGTGCTGACCTTTAGTTAAAATGCCCAGCGAAATGTATACAGTGAACCTGTACATAACAACAGGATCAAGATGGTGCCTGAATAAACGGAGGGATCTGATTGTGTGGCAAAGTGACATTTCAGCAATGTTCAGGGAGTGGATTCCTCTTGCAGAAATGTATTTTTTGTGCAACTCTACATAAGACCAGCAAATATACACATGAATGCATAATGTCAACTTTGGCAATGTGCAAATTCTAAATGAGGCAGCAAACTCTCAGTGCAAGAAAAACACATCGTATTAGTGCTAAACAAGACAGCAGAATAGAGTCTGATACAGAACTTCTGATTGATACAAAAGCTCTCTTTACTTTAATATTTTATTATATAAATATATATTTATACTTTAATATTTTTATTACAAGTAAATACAGATGCAAAAATGTATGCCAAGAAGTCTTTAATAAGGCATCTAGAAACACTCATAACTTGGAACAGTAAATCGGTTTAAGCATTTTTTTAAGGCATTTGCAGTTCAGTTTGAATATCTTATATGCAAGTGGCAAACGCTTAAAATGCCACACAATTTTTCTCTCACTGGAATCAGTGTCACTTACACTTTGTTGCGATAGCAGCCCCTCCTGTATCACAAGCTGTAGCGAGTGCGCAAAACAGCAAAACAGCCCAAGCTAGCGACTCTCAAATCATCCATTGCTTTTTTCATATTACTCACGTTGTCTCGCACAATTGCGTGCACTTTGTTTAGTGGAATTTTCCAGTAAATTCTACTCTCACCTCTCAAAACTTTGTTTTTACAAATATTGCTATGAGTTGCTATTAAAAGTGTAAAATATTTGCAGATCATCTCCCCCATATCTGCTGTTTTTATGCTTCTTTTGCGTATAACGTCACATCCACAGAGTAGCGAAAAAACTGAGTGGCAGTGATAGTGTTCAGTTTAAATGCGGCAAAAAACACATCTAAAAAGGAAAGAACTGTCTTGCGATTAATTGTACTAATAGATTTAACACAAAATAAGATCCGTCTGTAGAGACCGCCAAAAACTAAATAAGTATCGAACATGGATCGATCGCATATGGCCGATACCCAATCTGTCAGATATTGGAACGGTGAATCACAAAAAAAAGCTATTTAATGCACAGGCAACACATGCGTCATAATCGATATGAAATTGGGAATGACGCAAGACACACAGCATCACTTAACATACACGTTAAACCAAACTAACCGGTCTGAAATACACATTCCAGCTTCCCCTGGCAGCCAAAAACACGGACAAAGGTTGATGGGGGGGGGAAAGCTCAGAGGCAAGGGGGGGGGGGGGGGCATGAGAAACAGGGTATATGTCAGGATGAGGAGGAGGAATGTGGGAGGACAAATGACCATAGGGGCATCAAGAGCAAAAAGGAATGAGGGGGACAGTGGTGGGGAGCAGCCGTTAGCTCGAGGAGGAAAGGGGACACGTGACCCAGGAGGGCCTGACAGTGCGACAGATAGAATCCTGGGACAATGCAGCCAGAAAGACCGATGCGACGCTACACAGAAGTTGCTGTTCACAACCGCTGCCGTGTCGAGTGCCGTTTGCCCCCGATGTAAGAACACGTTAAGTGCAAAGAGAGGAGTAAAGCTTCATTACTCAACAGGAGGCCGTCTCAGTCTCTTAACGAGGCTGAGATGCACACAGAGATGGGCACACACACACACACACACACACACACACACGACCACAGGGTTCCAGCGAAGTGGGCCGCAGGGAATCAGCTGAATTATTGATGTGCTGTAAATGATAGACGAAGCTGCCATCTATTATACATCTCCTCGACCAGAAAGCACAGAGAGGGAAGCAAGCGGGCCACTCAACTGAGGGGGATGAGCAGGAGCCTGTGTGTGTGTGTGTGTGTCTGTGTGTGTGTGTCTGTGTGTGTGTGTCTGTGTGTGTGTGTCTGTGTGTCTGTGTGTGTGTGTCTGTGTGTCTGTGTGTGTGTGTCTGTGTGTCTGTGTGTGTGTGTCTGTCTGTCTGCCCGGTACCCCCATGCACAGTCAAGCAGTGATGCAAGAGTGGGGAAAGACAAAGCCAAAAAAACAAACTGCAGGTTTCACTCGAAGACATCTGGATCACTAAGTGACAGGGTCTCATTGTTCAACTTCTATCAGCATCATTAAACACATACAAAAGATTGATCAACAATCTCACCTTCTAGACCAAGACCAAAAAACGCCAGCGACACAGAGTCCATTAGCCCGTGTAAATTAAGGTTGTTTCCCAGGTGCTGTACTGTATTTAAAATGCAAGACACGGTAGGATAACAAGCCTTGATGTCATGTCCTTCAGGAGAGAACGTGATTAATAAAGCATGAATACACGTGACAAATCAGCAAAACTAAGAAACGATATTGCACAGAGAACATCTGAATCAAGCATTTGTGTATTTTCAGCTGCTCAATGTTGGATTTTCTCAGCTTGTGTTGTTTTACGCGTGTGTGCATCACAGCTGCAGGGAGCAGCGGTCCCAATGTGTCACTCCACGATTCATTACCAGCACTCCACCACTGAGCCAGCACGTTCTGTACAATCAGTAAGATCAGGAAGACGAAGGGCTCTAAGAGAAGCACTGTATCCCAAACTTCCAAGATGCCGTCTTCACCGCAAGACTCCCGGGAGCCAGATTACAACCCTGCCCAATCCACGCCCGTCTGCCTGACACAAGATAAGGCCCACCCTGTGACTGATGGAGTGCCACCACACACACACGCACACAGAGGACACTTGGCTGCACATTGACCAAGGGTTTATCACCATGACTGCCATCGATTAGATTAAGGAGCTCGTTCGACTGACACCTGGAGACGCCTTGGACTGGGGCTTCTGGGTAAGGTGCCATTCAAGAGATATCATGCAATCTAAGGGCGCCAAGGAAACTTAATCTAACCCAAACAAGAATGAACATCCGCACTTCCCGGCGCCATGTCCATGACAAATGACTGCGAGAGCAAGTGAGCGACAGACAGACATACAGACAGACAGAGACGAGCTGAGAGTGAGAATCTCCGAAATGGCTACCCCATTCATTCACAGCTTGAACTTCCTGAAAGACCAGAACTCGTCATTGTTCTTCAGAGATATTACATCATCTCTGGGTGTTCACAACAGCTTGCATAGTCTCTCAGTTTACGCGGAAAACTGCAAGATTGCAGATAAAAGTAATGGTTTGTTGGGTCAACTCCATCTTGAAAATGGCAACTTGTGTCACCATGACTATCTTTCAATAAGTGTCACTGATGGCTGCTGGTGTTATTACACCCTTCAAATGCTCTGTGTGCTCTTCCCAAGATGAAAAATGATAATCTGCGTCAATGAGTTAAATCAATTAGGGGAGAATAGCATTAGGCTTGAATTCCAAGAAATCAAGACATTCACAAACAGGACGGAATGAATCAGCCTATCACTGGCGAACCACCCACCACCCAGATGATGGAAAACAGGAAGTTGGTAAAGGCAATTAAGTGCTATGTTCAACCCCACCTTCTCAACTGTGAGCATGAAGTAGATTGGCTGCTGGAAAAACAATCATTAAAAAAAAAAAAAAAAACAACAAAAACAGCCATTGCTAGCATTAGGAGGCAACGTGCTGTGCCCCGCCCCCGTCTCCAGTGAGCACACAGGCCCAAACAGGAGACGGGACGTTCCACTGTGCAAAATGGAATAACCGGTCGAGCAAGACTGAGTCCGAGATTGCTGGCTGTCACTTTATCTGGGACGGGATCTTTTCTTAAGCAAAGAGGCACTAACAGAGTGAACTCAGGACCCGAGTGAAAGAAGAACATAGCCAAGGTGGCCTCTGTTGGGGCAAAAAGAGAGATGTGGGCCTTGGGGAAAGAAAAAAAAACACAACAAAAGATGGGTGGAGGCAGCCATGGCGCTAATTACACCCAGGGGCTATGTGCAAACCTGCTCGCTCTTCCTCTCAAATCAACAACAGAGAACAGATCGGCCATTCCCCACCAAGTCACATGACGGCGCGCGTGCGTGTGTGTGTGTGTGTGTGTGTGTGTGTGTGTGTGTGTGTGTGTGTGTGTGTGTGTGTGTGTGTGTGTGTGTGTGTGCGCGCCTGAGTGCCCGCGAGTCGCAGGTGAGCATTACCATGCAACAACATTTCCTTCTGCGTGAGGGGGAAAGCCACGATGACATGACCATGGATCAACAGAATGACCTTCAAAAGTTAAAAAAAAAAAAGACATTCAAATAAAAAATATTTTTATTATATAAAAGACTGTTGTGAACAAATCAGGGTTTTCCCTACGTGGAGGCTGCAAAAATCCAGGAGCTATTCCTGCTGTAATTAGTGCAACATATTAATAACCGTGCAATTAAAAGCAATGACAATGAATAAGGTTAGTGAAGGGTTTGGTTGGGTTTCAGGTGCCCCAGCCAGGTCCTAAAAAGCAGTCGTCCAACAGGTTTTAGGGAATGCTCTTATCTTTACTGACAGCAGAAAGACATGAAAAGCTGGGATATCCTGCTTTTCAAATACATGCCCTATCCCACAGACCTCTGGGTCCAGAGCTGGCCAACCGGGATTTCGAATACATAGCGGGGACCCCAACTGTCAGCCAATCAGCTGATTCTTAACAATGGCGTTAGGGGTGAACTGCACCGCCTGCCGTTGCAACCCACGGGTAAAGGCTACATGCTCAGGAAAATAAACGCCAGTCGGAGCGGACTGTGACCGTGCTGTGCCATTACAGCCTGCCCCTCCCGGACCCATCACTACAGCATCACGTTTTAATAGGCTTTTAATCGTCCCCAGTGCAAACATCTGCCCAGCTGGCGTGGAAAGCCCGAGCAACACCTGCCGTACCCGCCACTCCGCGGCAGGCGACAATTACAACCGCAAATTGTCGGACGGTAACCTAGATCGAGAAAGATCTGGGTTAACTTTTGACTACGGCTTGGCCGTAATTGTGTAAAAAAAAATGCATGCAATGGCAATGGTTTTTCAAACAAATAAAACACACAATGACCGCGATACAACTGCAGCGGCCCATCAACCAAGGGCTACGTCTGACATGACGGCTGCGCCAGGAGCCCTTAGAGAGTCACCCCTTTCGCTTTCCCTCCACCCGTAACGGTACCCCAACGGGTACGGAACCCCACCGGGTGCACTTCCCACAGCGAGCGGCACCGACCGCCCCGCTCCTTTATCTCCGCCCCACCTCCTCTCCTCTTTTCATTTCCTCGTCCCCGGCCGCTGTTCAACCTGCGTTAAGTGCGTAACTTGTTTTCGTGCATGGCAAGCGGGTTTACGGGAAACAAGCGGGGCGAGAAGGAGGAAACGGCGGAGGAGCCGCGAAAACACGGGCGAAGGAGCGTGACCGGAGCGCGCACGAGACCCGCCACCGTGCGGGCTCCGAGTGGCGGCCAGCTAGGGCCGTGTTGTCATCGCGCCCGTTAATTAGCAATACGCGCTTAATCAGTCAAACTCACCTGCCGACGAAATTCTCCAAAACCGAGCTCTTTCCGGCACTCTGACCGCCGACCACGGCGATCTGTGGCAAGTCCAGGTTACAGCTCTGGCCGATGGAGCTGAAGGCGTCCTGAAGTTTATTTACGAGGGGAATCAAATCCTCCATCCCCCGGTTCCCCATTGCTGCGCTGGGCTCGCCTTGTCTGTCGCGTAGCAAACCGGCTAGCAAGCTAAGTACTCGTGTTACTTTGAAGGCTTGAGTTTCGCCCTACTAACTATTTGACTTCTTTCTTCTAAAAAAAGACAGATGCAGTCAACGGAGAGTTACTTGAAATAAAAATAAGGGTTTAACAAGTCGTTACCGGTAGCGCTAAACAAGACCGATCACTCAATCAAACGGATAATAAAAAAAACTCACTAAACAAAACTTCTATCATCCGGTCAGACGACACCAACCTCCGTTGGTGACTGAAACTCCACCCTCTGTCAACCAAATTCGTCACAGCCATTGGTTAATTCAACTGCTTGTCAACATAGTCTAACTTTTTATTGGTCGTTTCTTGTTCTGTCGTTCAATGTGAAAAGGCGTGGACGTGAGACTTGAGCGGCGGAACTTCGGAAAGTAATCTCAGTGGGAATTCATTATGTCAATCATGGTCTCGGACCCTACAACGCCCTCCCACATCCATTCAAGTCTATATAAAGGTGCCCTATAGTCTCCCTGAACTTCGCTCTGTATTACATATTCTGTAATGTTTATTAGGGAGTTACGAAGTTGACGTCAAGTGTAAATAACAAATGACAGCTAGACATCACTTAAGGATGATCAGATGTCAACACGTCTACTAACAGAATTTAAAATGAGTGGCATCCAGTTTCAATCAGGATCTCTGCTTCCTGCACCGTCCAGTCAGACGGGCTTCGACAGAAAATAGTAATTACAACTTCATTGATCCCCGTGGGGAAATTGTTTTTCACGCCTCCCTCAACTTGCTCTTTGTAGAGCAAGCTGTCCGCGAAGGACAGCCACCTGTTGGGGAGCTGTGGGTTGAGGGCTCAATAAGGGCTCAAGGACCCGCAGACATGCTGAGGCTGGGTTTGAATCTGCGACCTTGTGATTACAGGCACACAGGCTTAGCTCACTGAGCCATATGCAATAGACAAAATAAATGAAAATAGACGAAAAATACAAAATAGATGAAACCACATTTACAAGTTGGTATTATACCTGCAGTTTATAGAACTACAAGTTCAAGTTAATGAGCATATTCTGATTTTTGAATGGCAGCTGAAGTTGATTACATTTGGCTGTGTACGGCCATTATAGCACATTTACTAATCTGCTCCGTTACTACTCAAGATTCAGTGAGGCAAAACTAGACCCACCCGCGTATATTACACCAAGTCAATGTGCTCCTGGCAACGATTTTACAGTCTTAACCCGTCTGTTTATGTTAGTCACCCCCAATTTATTTAGGTCTGAAGGTTTGTGCTGAACCGGTATATTTAAAAACAGAATATTAAAATGCTGTTTCCACCTGTCCCGTTTCTGCAGATAAAATCTAGTAAAAAAAAAAAAAAACTCCAGTAATAAATACGGTTGATGAAATAAAAATACGCTGGTCACTAGGTAGGCGTCGCTGCCTCTCAAAAATACTATTTAGAGCGATTTTAACTTCATTTACTCTATATGCAAAACTTTGCTCGAACCGCTCGATCATTCATTGTAACCAATCCAAGTGAAAGAGAGGCAATGAGAGGCTGTGTTAACTAAAAGAAAACACTTTGCAGAAAATATGAAGAGTGTCTGGTTATGAAAAACGTTGTCACAAATATGCCAATGCATAAAACGTATGGCGTTAAAAATATTAACAAAACAGACTATGTTTTTAGTTCATAACACAGGAATGATAGAACAAAAATTAGCTATCAACCAGTCGAGCAAATAGCGAAGTGCATTCGTCATGAATGACAATAAAGTTTACTTGAATATATTTCCGGTCACGTTGTTCATACGTAATATAACGTTTCCAATATGGCCGCCTCCACGGTCCACGATGCCGAGATGAATGTCGCCAACTTTGCCTTGTTTGCTAAGCGAGCTGTATCAGCTGTCCCGCCTCTGGCACTGCGAATAGTGGCGGAGTGTCCGGTGAGCAAAGCCCGGGCATGTGATCTCGACCTTCCTCACTCCACGGTCAACACGCCGGTGTTTATGCCCGTGGGGACGCAGGGAACTCTGAAGGGAATAACGGTGGACCAGCTTGAGGAGCTCGGATGTCAGATATTTTTGGGGAACACTTATCACCTGGGGATGAGACCGGTAGGTGCTTAACGATCGAATCCCCATTTCCACTTTACCACTTTCCTTCTATACTTCAGCTCAGGTACTGAAATACTTGGGTGGTTCTAAACATGAGCATGAATGTTATGAAGCAGAAAAGTGGATTGAAGATGTCGAGCGTAGTGGTGGTGATTTATGTACTAGTTCTGTGAATTTTCGCAGGGACCAGAGCTCATTGAAAAAGCAAACGGGTTGCACGGCTTCATGAACTGGAAAGGAAACCTGCTTACGGTGAGCGCTAACGTGATCCCTGGGAACCTGAAGTGAAGTGCGAGTGGAGAGCTGCCGATCGTCATGTTAAGAAAACACTTGCAGGAGGAACTGAGTTGCGAGTGCTATTTCAGTGTGTACAAATACTGTGCGTGTCCAACAAAGATATCCATATTTTCTACCTTCATGTGAGCAGGACAGTGGGGGATTCCAGATGGTGTCCCTGGTTGAGCTATCAGAAGTGACAGAGGAAGGAGTTAAGTTTAAGTCACCTTATGATGGCCAGGAGATTCTGCTCACACCAGAGCAATCCATAGCCATCCAAAACAGCCTAGGTAAGAATTCCAATGTGTTTGAAAGTTTGTTTGAAGCCTGTAATTTTTGGAATTTCTTCAAGAATATGACTTAAAATTTAATCAGATCTATGACTCCAACAAAGCTAATAACATGTAAAATGTTGTTTTTCATTTCATTTATTGATCAAAATGATCCAGTATTAAATTTCTTTTTTAAATGTATGTGACATTCAGTTTAAGGCAAGGGAGTTGAGTATTTAAACCAGGGATCCCCAAAATATGAAGATAACCCAGAGCTACGGTACCCCTACCACTGATGGGATGGGATGGGATGGAATGGAGTACCTTCAGTTGTCATTGACCATTTCTGTACATAGAAATTTGCAGTTCCCTAAAGTACATTTTAAATTCAACACATACTCCCCCTCCCCTTTCCCCTCATATACTCCTGCTCACACAAAGAAGTACAAGATTAGATATCGCCAGTTATAACACAGATTGCCACTGACATAACTAAGGACTAGTGACTGAAAGAGGAAATGAATATGACTGCCCCTCAGGCTCTGACATCATCATGCAACTGGATGACGTGGTGAGCAGCACCATCACTGGGCCGCGGGTGGAGGAGGCCATGTGGCGCTCCATCCGCTGGCTGGACCGCTGCATCGCTGCCAACAAGAATCCGCACCGGCAGAACCTGTTCGCCATCATCCAGGGTGGGCTGAATGCTGACCTGCGCAAAGCCTGTCTGGAGGGTAGGGCAGCACCCCATCTTATATCCTAGCACCAATCCCAGAATCCTCCTGTATCTCCAGATTTGCATATTATTGTATGTGTTGTTCCATAGTAGATATCTTCTAGCGAGGCTTGTGTGCTATTAAGCTAATGCAGTACAGCAAGGTATACATGGGTATACTGTGATAAACCCCCAGTTGGGTGAAGTGTATGGTGGGAACCCCACACCTTGCATGCTCAGTTTAATCGCAGGGCAATTTCATAGCACTAATTTCAAAATACCGCAGTAACGTTTTGAAAATGCCATCAAAATGCTGTATACCGCAGTGTAATGCCTGGAAGGTATGACAGTATGAAAAATCAGACACCTCCCTAACCTGCTTTTAGCCAAGCTTTATTATTATGAAGAAGAATGATATTTTATTAATTCCCTTTTCTCCTACCCTATCGTGCTCTCTGAGAGTTCAAAATTACAACCTTCCAATCACAGGCACAGAGGCTCAGCCCGCTGGGTCACACACCATCCCCAAAACCATCATGCGTCCAATTTTTCTCATGCTCGACTGCAAGAAATCTTGACTGCAGCCTAAAACCAGCATATTGCTCCCCTTGATCACACTGAAACAGTATGATAAAAGTACTTTGCTGCTGGGATATTGTCTGAGCATCATACGAACACTTAAGTATTTAAATGTACGCTTTAATAGACAGAGTTTAAAGGCAGCCTTAGAAGTTGGAGAATAAATAGTGTGGACTTAATTCTTGAAGTCTGAAGAATGCATTTGTGTGCGGAGATCCACCATTCAGATTTCAAACCACAAATTTTGTGAAAGCCTTAATCATGTTTGAATGAGAGAATCTTGGAGTTTGGACTCAGAAAAGGCTTGTTGCTGACCACCTGCTCTCTGCTTTCCTGGCTCCCCGACAGAGATGACTAAGCGGGATGTTCCTGGGTTCGCCATCGGTGGGCTGAGCGGAGGAGAGGAGAAGGATGACTTCTGGAAGATGGTGACCCTGAGTACTGACCACCTTCCCCGCCACAAACCCCGCTACCTCATGGGAGTCGGGTATGTGGCCTGGCATTGCGGCTTTCCTCATTAGATCAGCCCTTGGCATCTCTGTTGACCATGACAAAAAGAGACCTCAAGATTCACTTTTCAACATTTACGATTTTATTGCACAGGTGGGGATCAGTATGCAGAAAGTTGTAGAACAGATCATCTGTCATGTATCGCAGGACATCCCTTTGCTGGTTGATCAAGGTGGCTGACAAATTAGCAATACATCAGAATCAGCAGCAGGTTTTTGTGCCACTCAAAATGTTACTTCAGCCCCAAACCCCAATTGTAGTGACTGTTTGTGGCCAACAGGGGCCCCACACAAATGTGAGGCGTGATTGGTACAGTAGTAAACACCACCACTGACGAAGAACATGGAAGACATTTTACTCAAATATCATTTGCCCTGTGTTATATGAAAGTCACTGGTTCCGTGTTGTATAATGTAATTGTAATGCCATGTGTTTCCGTCTTTCTGTCGTGATCTGTGTTCTAGCTACGCAGTGGATCTGGTCGTCTGCGTGGCTTTAGGGTGCGACATGTTTGACTGCGTCTTCCCCACCCGCACAGCGGTGAGCCTGTTGACCTCATATCAAATGTGGGGAAAATGTGAGAACTCTCTGTGAAAAAACAATAATCCCGCACGACCTGACGGAGACGTCGTGTGCATCATTTCCTAGAGGTTCGGCTCGGCCTTGGTCCCCTGGGGGTCACTGCAGCTCAAACAAAAGCAGTACGCAAAGGACTTCCAGCCCATAGACCCAGACTGCTCTTGTGCCACCTGTAGGAGGCAAGTGGAACTGCAGCATAACTATCCTTTTTGTTTTGTGACTGGGGTGGGGGTATTACATTGCTGAGCTCTGCATGATTTATATTAAAGAACTATTCCAAGGGGGTCGTAACCGTGCTGAGGTTTCACAACTAACAACAAGCTAAGATATAGCAACAGGTTAATTGGAAATTGTTAGCTTAACTGCACCTGTTATTCTGTTTGGGTGTGTGCGTGTGTGTGTGTTATTTATTTATTAATTTTATTTTTTAAATGTGTTTTGCCTCGTCCTCTTCTCCCCAGGCACAGCCGCGCATATCTCCACGCCCTTTTGAAGTGCGACACTGCGGCTCTGCACCACATCACCATCCACAACGTGGCCTATCAGGTGTGTGTGTGTGTGTGTGTCTGTGTCTGTGTGTATACAGGGTCAAGATCAGAGCCTCGAAGATGTTCCTGGTAGCCTGGGGTAAGATTGTGTGATGTGTATCAGCGTGATTGCGAGTGTGCAATTTCACGGTGAGTGTGTGATGTGGACAGGAGGGTGCTGGTGTGCGTCTGTTTCTGGACAAAGGAAACCACCATCGAACAAGTTTGAGTGCACTTTGGTGTGTAATCCAGCTCGGGTTTATGTAACTGTGTCTTAGTGTGCATAGTCTGATCTGTGGTGACGTGTCCCCCCCCAGCTGTCACTCATGAGTGCCGTGCGGGAGAGCATCGTGGGAGCGCGCTTCCCCCAGTTTGTTCGGACTTTCATGAGGCGCATGTTTCCCTCGCCGGAGCAGTACCCCAGCTGGGCTGTGGAGGCGCTGGCCTCAGTCAACATCACCATGGACTGCGTGAGCAAGGATGTGAGAAACTGAGTCAAATGGACAGTACTGGACTCTCCCAAGGACCAAAGCAGCACACAAGTGCTGGGAACCTGGGTACCACTGTTTATGCAAGACTGTATATTTAAACTTTTTAATGTTTTTAATCCCTAATATTTTAAATGTCTCCATGGTGGTTGGGTCTACAACCAATGGAAACGTTTAGAAAACGATCAGTATAAAACTCTAAAGCACCTTGTTTCACACACATAGTTATATTCATTCATTATAAATTACCACATTTTTTTTACCAGTTGATTTTATAGATTTATACAGATGCGTTTATAGAGATTTAAGGTTCGGCGGGTTTGGTGTGGACGTAGGGCGATTGGGGCAAGTGGCGCTGTTGCCATGGCAACATCGTGCTGCCGACGCGTTTGAGAACGTGCTCCGAAAAGCCTTTGCATGTCCATCTCCACCAGCTACTGTTCCCTGAAATACCAAGAGCTCGACACTGGTTATGAAGGATTTAAAACGGATTCAATAATAAAATTAACCATAATCGCTTTCGCAGCTACTCTAAAGTGCAAAAGTTTGTGGCAAATTAAGGATACACGCACAGTTAGATGTGCGATATACTTTTTTTTTTTTTACTTACAACACGTATAATTATTTCCTGGTGATTAATAGTTCATATAAGAAGCTCTTTTGATGTCCAGAGGGTAAATCAGCTGACAGATGCTGAATAGCGTCCCTAGTCCTGGACCCATTTACTGCCAACGTTTTATAAGCCCGCGGTGCAGCTATGTCGGTCTGTGACCACCAGAGGGCGCAAATCCAGGGCAGGAGAGGCCTGGGTGTGTGTGGCAGAGCTGTGGCTATCAACGGTATGGGTACCCACGATCAATCTACTCCAGCGATCATTCAGTCATGCCCGAGAGGAAATTCTCACTCCTTGGCACCACTTTTGCCATAAAAGTTTAATTATGAGCACAGCCACTTGGCATCGTGACTCCTTTTACCGACAACCACAAGTCAATATCGACACAACCTTATTGTAGGCCTAATTGCAGCACCAAGTGCTTTGTCTTCTTGAATTTTTAAAAACTGCAAATTAATCGTTATTTTAGTCCCCTTAAGGAAAACGAGTTAGGTTTTGGAGAAATTGCTTATGTGGGCTTGCGCATTTACACCATGTTTAAGTAAGAAATTTCACCACTGAATTTAAACAAACAACGTAAAGGAGCTGTCTTCTTTGCAACAGGCCTATGGAAGGTTATCTGGGGTCTTTATTGCAATCTTTACCCTCTTGTTTCTTCCAGTGACAACAAAACGGCCCTTTTAAATTGAAATTTCGTCCCTTTAATTGAGCCGAAATTGGTGTAGGCAGGTAGACTCCTTTACGGCCGCGTTGCTTGTGCCACTGGCTTATCTGGAAAAGGAGTATCTGTTGGGGGGAGGCTTTGCGATGTCACCTCGCATTAAACCGGTGACAAATTAGAAAAGCGTGAAATGACACGCAGACTCTTTCGGGCCCCCCAGGTGAAGCTGGAGATTTGTTCCGTCACTCAGCTCATTGCTTAATAAGCCTCAAAGGGCGCTCAGACATTAGTTCAGATATTTGCAAAATTAGGACTTAGCTTACATCTTCCTCTGGTGCAAAATACGTAGGGAACTTCACTATGTGTTATACATGAAGCGAGCAATATGTAATATAAAGTAAATGAACTTATTTGAAAAATCCGTAGGGAATATGCGCGTCGACACGGGCATTTAAATGATGCTGGAGGTGCCGGTTCTTACTCTCGACCACCCGGTGGAGACAGTGCATGGTGCTTATGGCACAAGCCGATGACTTCGGTCAGTCTGGAGGCTCCTGAAAAGCAACCAGTTGCGCTTGAGACGCCCGAGAGCGGAGAGGACCTTTAATCCGTGATCGCAGCCGGGTGGTGGGCTATCCCTGACCAGATCATGGGGATGCTCGCCTGAAACCTGCAATCAGCTGGTTAAACGAGGACGGGGGGGGGGGGGTGAGATCGGCAACGGGTTTTCCTTTCCCACTTTATTTCGCACCCACCTCACTGTGTTCAGAGCTGACATGGTGGAGCTTGAGAAGGAGGTTCTGCCGCTGCCGCCGAGGTACCGGTTCCGAGATCTCTTGCTGGGGGACTGGCAAGCGGACGACAGGTAGGAGACAAGTGTAAACTTGTATAGCGGATCGAGAGCAATATCTCATTTCGGATGAGATTGATGCATCCCGCCTCTACATGTCATAAATCGAAATACATTACGTTGCCGTTATTATGTCGACTGTAATAAAAGTTGTTTTTTTAATTGTATCAGCTTTATTAGTCTGTGCATGTTACCAAAGAATCATTGAATACAGCCACAGTGCATTTGTGATCTTCTGTCACATGGCGAGGTTTCAACAGGTTTACGGCAGAGAGCATGGAAAACGCAGCCGTACGTACATGAAAGGTATACACGTAGCGACTTTTGTAAGTGTGCGAGTTTAACAGCGAATTCACTGCCAAAAGGATGAATAACTTTTACCTCGAGAATTGAATATTTTGCAACCGTAATTATGGATTCGTATTCTTTTGATAAATCATGTATGATGGCGTGATACGTTGCGTTATATCACTCTGGCTGGCTGCTCCATCGCTCCAAGTCTCAACGCGGAAGGCGAGACGTTTACTTCTGATGTAAATTGTATAAGCTTAGTTTTCTTTTTTTCCCACCCATTATTAAAATGCTATTACATGTGTTTTCTAAGTATCCAAATAAGGGTGGAACCGTTAAACTAGGCAATAAAGTGTTATTGAAGCAGATGTGAGAGGTTTCATACTATCATACAGTACAACGCAAATGACCTCTGCCATCGTAATAATGACGTTTTACTTGACTTTAGGAAGAAATTGGGAGAAAAATGCTGAATTTGTGCTTGTCACTTAGCCTTTGCCTTGCTGGGCGTGACCCTCCCCCCTCCCCCAAAGTCCCAGTTAGCTCCCATCATGGCTGTTTTTCTGGCCACACCGATATTGGGCTAATGAGTAAAAAATATATAATATTACACTTAGGATGTGAGGAAACTGTAAGGATGTAACGATTCTTTTTTCCACATCTCTGGATTGAAACAATGTTCCTCTTACTGTTCTGTACAATATGCTCACTTGGGCCAGTGAAAATTGAACCTCTGTAAATTTGCGGTGGGCTCCCTGTCACAATATGAGTACTGCCTGGCTGCCGTCTCTCACCTGCAGACCCGGACAGCGTCTCCTCTCACAGTTGGGTACATGGCAGATGTTTGGTGGAACCCGGAGATTTTTTTCAGACTGTGGTGGATGGAAAGGGAGGAAAATTAAAATAAATGAAGGAAGGTCTACATGAAATGAGCATCGAGTTTGTTGGTAGTTCAACAAGAAGATTAGTATCAAAGATAGGGGGTCAAATCCCATGGGCTGCACCTAAATTTTAACACTTTACCAAGTTAATTTGGCTAAACATATTAAATAAATGCATGTAAAGGACAATTCTTGATGGATAAATATGTGGTTCTGATGTCAAGATCATTAAAGTCTTGCGAGTGGATTATTGGATGGACGAGAGATACTAAAACCCTCAGCTGTGTTGGCCCAGTATATTAAGATTATAGAGAATGGAACAGTATTGACGGTGAGACCTTGAGGGATGATGTCATCTGTGTCAGTCTGGGGAAACTGTCAAAAGACTTACCCTTTACTGCAGCTGAGGGTGCTAATAAAAGTTAGCACTTTAGTGCATCTGAAAAACAGGTAACGATATTTTTTTAAGAGCAGGATTGTTTTCAGCCCACAAGCCTGATCGGGGTGTTAGAAGACGATGGATGAATGGGAGTGATTAGTCCACTTACTGATCAAGTGATAATTTCGCAAGGTGCACAAAAAGATAAGTGCCTATTTGTTGCTAGGCTACTTTTTCCGATGGGTAGCTCTGGCGATGCTGTTAAAATCGCTTGAAACGACAGGCACCCTGTGATTACAACGTCAATAAAAAATAAAGGCTGAACAGCAGGTGAACCTGGAACTCGGCCTCGAGAGTCGGGATCCTGCCGCTGGCGGAATTAATATTCATATTAATTAACACCTGGCCGACACGCAGAACACCAGGTGAAGTGACTTACAATGCAGATAATTACTTTGGCAAAGCAATTAAGAGCATCTCTGGGTGAAAGCTGACACCATCCATGTGGATTGTGTTTGGGCAGCTCCACTCCAAAGCTACTTTAGGTGGTTTGTGGAATTGTCAGGCAGTAATACATACCCAGCATGCCATTCTTCATTGTCAGGCAGCAATACATACCCAGCATGCCATTCTTCATTGTCAGGCAGCAATACATACCCAGCATGCCATTCTTCATTGTCAGGCAGCAATACATACCCAGCATGCCATTCTTCACAAAACAGAATAAGGCCGAAGGGGCTATAATGCTGCCAGTGTGAGCTGTGCTGGGCAGCCAACGTTGCATCACGATGGTGCAGTGGTCAGCACTGTTGCTGACTGGGTTTCAGTCCCTGCCCCCAGCTCTATGTGTGTGGAGTTTGCATTGTCACCCCCATGTCATCATGGTGCTTCATTCGGGTTCTCTGGTTTCCCCCCCACTGTCCAAAAACATGCAGTGGTGAGCCGAAGTTAACATTGCCTGTAGGTGCGTGTGTGTGAATGATTTGTGTGCCCTGCAATGGGTCGGTGCCCCATCCTGGGCTGTTCCCTGCCTTGCACCCATAGCTTCTGGGACTGGCTCCAGCCTGTGCAACCCTGCATAGAAAAAGTGGGTATGAATATGGATGGATGGGCGGATTAACTTATCTGGGGCTCCAGGGTAACGTCAGCATGGACACTCAGGTTCTGCCGATTTAAATAACTGTTCTATTTTTCCGGAGGGGGGGCTCTGATGTTCGCCCGGGCCCTAGGCTATAACCTCGGATAGTTTATACATTAATCCCGCCCTGGAGGAGTGGGGGGGCAGCATTGTCATGAAGCTGGAACTTCTTTGGAATGTTTGCTCTCACTGAAGGGTACAAGAGCTGAGCTGTCCCGGGATTCTGAGCTGGGTCCGGTCACGAGTAATCGATCTCTTGGAGTCCCATTGGAGGAAGCCGGGCGTGACGACGTGTGTGCGTGTGCGTGCGCGTGCGCGTGCCACCAGGGGAATTATCCTCTCTAATTTCCCATAAGTACGTGGCGATGGAAATTTCAGCAGCATTACATGAAGAATGAGCTGATTGAGAGAGAGTTGGTCCCGCATGATTGGCAGGTTAATTGCTCGTTTGAATTACAGGAAGCTTGTAAATTGTTTTGCGGCTCCTTTGTTTCAATAATCTGGGAGGTGTCCTCCACCAAATCCCCCTCCATACACACCTGTCTCAGTCTACTTAGTTGACTCTCCAACTTATTACGAAGGCGTTTAATTCCTCTCCACTGCTGCTCAATTCATTCTCCCACTACATTGCTTTGTCAGTTATAAAAAACTGCAGGTCTTATCCACAGGAGTGATTCAATTTTTTTTTTTTTTAAAGAAAGGGGGAGGGGACATAAAAAGGGGCTTTTATTCACACAGCAGTGCCAAACTTATCATTAGCCAATAATATGTTTTGAATTACTGAGTGACAGAAGAGGAGGTGCTTGGGAGGGCCAATCAGCTTTCAGCCCCTGTGGCTCCAGAAGTATTTAATAAATAATGACAAGCTTGGTCATGTGAGCAGCAGATTTCTGTCTCTCAGTCCCGGACCCCCATCAGCCAAGGCTTTGTCGTGAACCTCTACCCGGTAATGACTCCCCCACATACACAGTTACCCACAGTCCCAAGGATTATCATACAAATTACGGGCCACAGTGTTGCTGGCATCTTCTATTGACTCACCCCCTCTTTGATTCTCTCTCTCTCTCTCTCTCTCTCTCTCTCTCTCTCTCTCTCTCTCTTTCTCTCATATTCTCCCTTTCTTTTTCTTCTGTCACTGGCTCACTCCTTCTCCACATTTAACAATTCCTTCATCACCTTCCTTGCCTTTTCTACCTTTTCAATCAAAATCCTTCTTTCTCAGCCTCTCTCGCCTGTTTTTTTCCAGCTTCTGCTGATTTTTTTCCAAATTCAGTGGCTGAAAGATGCTTTGGGACGTGCTGGTTTTAAGAAGGAACTTAGAAAACGTGTGAGAGCACTCGACAGAAGAGCATTGTGGGTAATGGACTCACAGTCACTTTTCTGATAGAAGCAGTGCTTTGCACGTGGATGGATTGATGAGTCATTGTCTTGATATCGACTCCCAGAAGCAACACAACGAGTGGCATGGTCAGAGTGTAGCTGGACATTCTGCCCCCCGTGGTTTAACAACACCATGCTCCATTAGGGGTCCCCCTAGTGGAGAAGTTGGATCACTGTGTTGGGTGACTTCTCTCCTAGCGGTCTGTTGGGTTAATATGTGCGTATTTGGGGGGAAAGAGGGTACAAGAGACGATGGGTGAAGACAGCTTCTAATGGGTCCCAATGAGTCTTAGTTCTGAAGATACAGATGAGGAAAGTAGGGAATTAAGGTGTCTAATGATTTGGCCACAGGAAGAGGACACAGCCCAGGCTAATCAGAGATGTCCTCTCCTCTAGCCCTCCCAATTAAATCAAAATAAAGCTATTTATGGTGATTAACTAGCCTCCTTGTTTTAATTGACACTAACCAGAATGAAACCTTCAATGCGATTTAAAGTAATTTTAACCATAGTCCAGCTAGATTAAGCTTGCCTGCATCTCTCCATCTTCTCATTTTATACAAACTACCTGCTAATGACTTAAATCGTAACACCAAAACAGAGGATAAAAATGGTTGGCTGGGCACTAGGGAGACATCAAGCAACTTCAGAGCAAAACGGTTTCAGGAACTGAAAGGTGTCTTAAGTGTTTGAAGTCTCTCTCTCTCTCTCTCTCTCTCACCTCCATTTCGAAATGACTGAGGAGTAGGTGTGGTCCAGCAGGCCTACAAAGTAATCATATTTCATTTTAGCTTCCTTTTAACATTGTCTATCTTTTCAAGAGTTTTATCACCACGCCGTGGTGTAGCCAGCGTGCTCTGACTCAGAGGTTGGTAATTTTGATGAAATGTGTGCCCTACCTAAGCCACTGACATTCTAAGCCTGGAAATACTTCAGTGTTGCATAAAGGTTCTATCAGATGGAGTTCCCAGCATGCCTGGCTTTCCATGGAGATGCCCCCTAACTGGTTTTAGCTGACCGATGGTAGTGTTGCTGGGGTTGTTCGTTTGAAAATCAATGTGGCTTCGCCAGTATTGTCAGCCTCAGTGGTGGGAAATTTATTTCCATTTAGTAGCTCCTGCTACACTCCTCCTGTTTCGATTGCTTCTGCCTTAAATCACGCCAGGGGATTCTAATGGCTGCCGCATTCCCACATGGCACCATTCCTCCTGGCTGTCGCCGAAAAAGCCAGATCGAAAGAGGGAACCATGGGAAGGTGAAAATGGAAATGATGAAAGATGGAGCCAGTCCAGAGGATGGAGCCTTTCTTTGGTTTGGTTCACCAGACCTTCCTGTAGATGTCTTAACTGAGTTTTGGCTGAACGATATCCTGGGGTTTTGGGAGGGGGGGTGTCAAGTGGACCGGTGCGGACAGCAGGAGTTGGCCAAACATGCCTGTCGACGTTTCTAACTCTGGGGGACCCGATTGGATTTAAGGAGAGGGTGTTGTGGAGGGATTTCATTGAGTCGCTGACAAGCTCCCTCTGCGCGCAGCACCCAGAAAGCTATAGACTCTTATCATATTTCATCTTCCGGCTTTGCAGGCGGCCTTCTCTGAGGGCTGTTTAAGATTGGGCCGGTAATGCAATCAGCCGTCTGGGGGATGTGGGCCAGTTCTTAAGGCTGGGCTGGGGGTGGGGTGGAGGCGGGGGGTCGTACACAGCCAGGCTCGGCATTAGCGTGCTAACCTCAGCCATCGGTCACCCCAGACGAGGTGCCTCATATGGAAAAGGCTTATGTTGTGCTGCTTAGTACACAAACAGGTCAGGACCATAACCCTCTATAAATACACCAAGCACGCAATATAGTCCCTCAAAGAGTCAGTTAAAGAGGGCCTGTTTGTGTTGTAAAAGTCTATTTCACACAATCCTGCTTTCTGTCACCAGTCCTCCCTCAGGGATCCGGGAGAAGACTAATTTTGTCTGGTTTTTAATCGTGCATCGCAGACTGGAGCCTCGGGAGATGGAGGGACACACACACACACAAACACGCGCGCATTGTATAATTTTCAGAATTCTTCATTAGGATCTTCCTTATAGTGGTCCCTGCTGTTCACGCAATGCTGAGCTTAAGACTCGCGGATCAAGGAGGGGCATTATTATTAGATTTTTTTATGATTTTGGTACTGGGGCAAATACAGGGATGGGGCAAAAGGGACACAGACCCCAGCTGAAAGCTTATTGGCCCCCTGAAGTTTCCCCTCCTCTGTCACTCACCGATTCAGAATATGTCATTGGTTGACCCCTCTGTGTCAATTATGGCCCCTCTAATGCCCCTCACGTTAATTCACCCCATGTTTGTACGGTACGTTTCACATCAGGCATGCAGGAGGACCTAAGGTGTGTAGCAAAGGGACTGGCCCGGACTCACCCTAGACTCTGCGTTTACCTCGGTTTTCATACGCTAATCCAAAAGAAGAGCAGTTTTCCAGCTTTGAAGGCCTCTTCTCCTCCTTTCAGCTGGTTTGGTTTAACAGTGCCAGGGGATGTGTGCTTTACGGATGCTTTGTGTCCTGTTAGCTGTTTATTTTGTGTGACTAATTAAAGAGGATTCATCACCAAAATAAATGGATAGGCTGGCAGGCCCGGACAGCTCTCCGCCATTTTTGTACAGGTTTGGTTTCTGCTCAAATGAGGAATCCAGTGTAAAGGACGCCGGCACCCCAGTATGAAGCATAATTAGCCCTGCGATACATCTTGACTGCAAGGCCGGGATGGGGAGGGGTATGGAGGGCCTGAGGTGGGTGGAGTCAGAAGACAAGGCTGTTCATTCACATTGCCTGTTTCTTATTACTTGTTTGTGGGTAAGACTGGCTCCCATTACTTCTCCCTAGGGCTGCACATCTTGCTGTAATAACCCATCAGTCATCTTCCTTGCACCAAAGCCAAAAAGGCTGTCTTTGGATTCGCTGGTTTCCAAAAATTTGTTACCAGCACCCAAATAAAATCGGTGAACCATGTGCCTCCATTTGCCATCTTGCCCGGAGGATTCTACTTTCTTGGCGCTATTATAAGAGATCTGAGGCGCTCATTAATGGGGTGGTGTGAGCATCCTTTCCCTAGGGGCATCCTGGCACTGGAAGGATCTGTGTATAACTGGCTGTATGATTAGTGGCTGCTGTTGAGATCTGTCATGTTTCTGTGGGCAGTGACTGTTTACATTCGGTGATGTAAAGTCCAGGCTGTCTAACCTCCATTCCCCACCCGACCCCCTGGTTCCCACCTCACCCATATTTTTGCACACAGAATGTCTGTATTTTTTTCCCCACTTGACCTTGTAGGAATGAGCCCCTGACCCCATTTTGCATTCTTGGGGGGGGTTGGGGGCGATTACACGCTATTCAAAGGGAATGGAACTTAAAGGCTAAATGATCTCTAAATTAGTGTGAGATGCCCCCCTCCCCATATTTCTCATTCACGCCATGCCGTTAAGAGCACTTTGAAGGACCCCACAGAGTGTTCCCGTAGCGCAGAAGCAGCATACATAGCTTTCAATTTGCATCGAATGACTGTGTCAATAAGTCACCACTGTCACTTTCACGTGACACCCTGGAACTCCACAGCATCGGGGGGGGGGCACATTCGGGTGCTTTCTGAATCCCTGAGCTCCAAGTCGTCCTTTCACATTCCCGGTGTCACGGTTTCCTCTCCGGCACAATAAGATGGGACCTAGTTTATCTCAAGCAGCTTTTCTCAATGTCTTTTCTCCCCTCTGCCCTCTGGGTCCTTGGCAGAGTCTAAGCCACATGGCTGTCTGGCAATGCCTCAACCCAGGTCACCCCATCACTCCATTGACCTGTCTCCATTGTTCGCTGCAGTGGGGGTGTTTGAAACCAGTATTCTAGTGATACACCACAAACCCTCAGTCCCCGGCTTATTTATTCCTCATCTGCACCCCCCTCATCCCCACCCCCCTACCCCTTCTATGTCCTCAACTCTCCTCCTGGTTGTGTGAGGACCTTGTCCACCCTGAACATGATGGCGGAAGGGAATGTACCCATTAAATGTCTCCCCAGGGACCGAAGGAAGCAGTCTGATTTGTGGATTCCCTCAACTTTAGATAATTTGTTCATTTTCAAATTAGCTACACCTTTTTGCAGAGGTTCTAGGATTTTTTTGAAAGGTGAGGTGCATAAGAGGGGCATACAGAGGGGCCAAAATTATCATTAGCCAATGGTTTGTTTTGAATCAGTGAGTGATAGGGAAGGGGCACTCTGGGAACCAATCGGCTTTCAGCTGGGGCCGGTGTACCTGTGGCCCCACCCCTGTACACACCTCTGCCATTATGCTATAGATTCCGCTTCTACCTTCTGACCTGTCTTCTGTGACATCACTGTACCCGCAACAGGATTTGAACCTATGACCTTCCAATCATGGGCACAGAGTTGGATTGAAGGAGATTGAGGCTGGGTAGGGGAGTAGGCCATGCATGTGCATTTTGTAATATCTATTCTACCCATTGCCTTAGTCCAGAGTTTTACCATAATTCTTACTAAAAAAGATCCATCACTGTCTCCTCCAAAGCCACTTATTGTCGTTCTGTTAATCCTTCCTGGCTTCCTAGTCTCCTACCTGTTGGTATCTGCTCCCGATCCTGCCTTAATTGATGTAGTGCCCTCATCAGCAGCATTGCCTCCCAGCATTGCACAGGACTCATGGCGGGATCTCGAAAGGCCAACAGAAGTGGCCGTGCTTGGAAGCAGCCTCTACTGTGTGCCCTGCCTAGTGTGGGGTCCACGTCTTTAGCCTGATCGAGCCAAAAAAAAAGGGTCGGGAAAGGAAACTGTAAAAACAGACCCTCCAACATACTCCCAGGAGCTTTCAGGCAGCCAGATCCAATACACGGCTCCGTCCAGGCATGACGGCCGATTTTAAACCAGCGGTGAAACCAGCCATGCAAGATGAGGAATCCTCCCTTAATACTGACAGTTATATATCGCGGTATATAAACTGTTACAGCAGCTGTGCTGTGGGTCTGTTTCGTCTGCTGTACTTAAGTCTCTTCTGCTGAGAGTGTTAAAGATTTCACCAAGTTAAAAATAATATGGAAAAGCTGAACAAAGGTTAAGGTGTGGGTGAGATCCATGTCTGCAGTTTAATGGGTCATTTTTTCGGGCTTAACTGCCCCGCTCATAATGCTGTTGTTTTGAGTATTAATAGTGAGACAGAGAGTTGCAGAGCTGCGATGTTTGTGAGTTAGAATTCAAGGAGTGCTTCCTCCCTGTTAATAATAATCAAATATATTGTTTGATTGGTTTATGTTTGTACAGGCTCTGGGTGGGCAAAGCTTGTGATTGGCTGGGCCAGGCTCCCCTGCTCCTTGGAGCTCAGCTTGCATGTGAAATTGTCAGAGTATGTGACCCCCACCTAATATGCGATTGACCCCCCTCCCCCTTCAGACTGAACGAGTTGTGGGGGTTTGAGGGGGTGGAGAAGGATCAAAATTTGTTCTGATGTTTTCAGAATTGTTTGCAGGAGGGAAAGGGGCTGCACTCAAGGCAGCAACAGTGAAGCGGCCCCAGGATTCAAACCGACGACTATCCGATCATTGATGCAGAATCTTAACTTGCTGAGCAACGCACCACCCCTTATAGGACTTTTGCCTTTAAGAGCATAGCATAGCATAGCACAGCACAGCACAGCACAGCACAGCATAACATAGCATGTCATAGTAAAGTATAGTATAGTATATCAGAGTACAATAGAGTATAGCAGAGTTGAGTAGATGCAGAAACGGCCTCCTGTAACATCACATTAATGTGACAAAAATGAACATTCAGATCATAGCTCCTCCAGCAGGTGATTGGGTTTCCCCCGCAGATTGGTTTTCTTCTCTGTCATCCTCCCCCCACCCCCCCATCTCTTTAGAGCGTGTCTTTGTCTCCATGGAAGCTTTTTAAGCGAGTGTTTACTGGGATAGATGCATCCTCCCCCTCCACCCGTGGTGATAAAAAGCATCCATAATAAAGCTAGCAGACTCCTTATAGACGCGGCGTGGCAGCGTGGCGGCTCGTGGACGACAACGCCGGGGGATTTGATTATACTGCCGAGTGCTCCATTTTCCTCCCGCTGCTTCTTCTTTCCTCCGGTGTTTTAATTTTGTCATCGTGTCAGTAAAAAAAATCACGCCGTGTGGTAGTGGGCTGTAAACTCCGCCTGAACCCTTCCCCTGCCCGGTTTGTTTAAGCTGCGGTGTGATTGGGGGGGAGGGGGTGCATTTCGCTGCCCACGGTGAATCTGGCTGAATCAGATGGTTATTTATAATATTACCAACGGCAGGTAATTTGCTCCGTAACGCGCTAATTAGATAGCATTAGCAGCCTCGGTTGTCAGGACAAATACAGGAACCTCTTGTTCGGCCGTTAAAGCACATCGACCCCTAATACGTGTTAATTACATATGATTTTTTTTCCTAGTGCAGAGATATGCACAGGTCTCTGTTATGAACCATCCCCCCGCAACACAAGCTCACACAATTAAAAACACATCAGACAAGGGAACGCAGGAAGTAGATGTTTTTCCCCTCCTTTTTCACTCATTGTATGTGTGTGTATAAGAATCCGAACGTGTGCATTCCCATCGCCTGCAGAAGGCCGCCCAAATTCTCGGGCCGACAGGCACCAACGTGGCCAGCAGGTTTCCAAAGGATAACTGTGGGTGACTTGGTACAATGCGAGGATGCCGATCCCACACTGCACGGTAGCATTGTGAAAACAAATGATAAAATGCTTTGATGTTCTGGGCGAAGTGGTCGCGGGACCATCTGTGGTTCGCATGACAGACTGAGAGGCGAGAGCTTCACTCTGACGCCATGACTCTTTAGCCGAAGTGGCGAGACCCCCCCAGGTGGCTTGTTTGCCTGCTAAATGGCCTCATGCCTGATTTTCTTTCCTCTCACTTTTGTCCGGTCATTACTCTCCCCCTCAAATCAACCCCCTTTACAGTTTGACCACAAAGCCTCCATTTCGGAATGAGCCACCGGGGGTTGCCAATGCAAACCAATGCTTCATACAGGCGTGGGCGTTTCGCAAGTGCACTCATAGTGTGTGTCCCGACCGCGTGCTTGATCGTAAACGGACAGACGCCATCCGCCGGGGAACGCTGCATCGTCGCCATGGCGACGTGACGATCGGCTGTCGGTCGTCGGGGTGGCGCGGGTGGTGTGCCGGCTCTAGTCGTGCTCCTTAGACTTCCCCCGCCATTTTGGCAAATTGGATTGTTCCCCTGTCCCCGCGACCCCTTAAACGCAGCGGCAGGGACCTTTCACATATTCAATTTGTGTTTCTTTTTGCTCTTTTTTTTGTTCTCTCAATAACCCTGAGTCACCGTTCGGCCCCTTGGATCCTTCTCATCCATTTAATAAGACCAAGTCAGGCACACAGGCTCCTTATTTTAATAACAATGATACAAGGTGCAAATTGCGTATAGGTCTGGGTGTCCGTGTGTGCGGGCGTGGGGGTGTGCGGGTATGGGGGGGGTGCATACTGCATTTATTTATTTTGACAGGGTCTGTCCACACAGTGCTACAGTGGCCTGGCCGGAAACAGGAATCCAGTTGAATTTACATTTTAGCTACACAGGCGCATCATAAACAAGACACACTTGCAGTTTGAGCCAGGAGGTAGAATACATTTTCGCTCCTTTAAATCCTTTAAAGCAGCCCCCCAGATATTTGCTGAATTATTGTGTTGCTTCATGTTGTATTCTCACCTTGCTCCCTTTTTTTCTCCATTCTATTACCTTTTCATTTATCCCTTCATCTCCTGGTCCTCTCTCTCTCTCTCCCCTCTCTCTCTTAGGGTGCAGGTCGAGTTCTACGTGAATGAGAACACATTCAAAGAACGCCTGAAGCTCTTCTTCATTAAGAACCAAAGATCCAGTGAGTATCATTTGGGTGCTGGGATTTGAATGTGATATGGTGAAGTATGGGGGGGTTATTAGGTGAAATGAATGGCACCCTGTCGGCGGGGGGGGGGGGGTTCTGTCTCGAAGGGGCTTTGTTTGCTGTTGGTTAACTGTTGGTCGTCACCGCAGGTTTGAGGGTGCGACTGTTCAACTTCTCCCTGAAGGTGCTGAGCTGTCTGCTGTACATCATCCGTGTCCTGCTGGATGACCCGCGGGAGGGTAGGGGTGGATGGTAAGGTGGCGGGAGGTGCGAAGAGGGAGGGGTCGAGTGACAGATGAGATTTTTGGAAGTCGATTGAAGGGGGAGTGATGAGAGGTGGGTCAGGCCTAGGCCAGCACAGCTTGTTGACATGTATCTGTCGCTGTCACCCTGTTACCAGCTGGAGCTGCCCCAAGCAGAACTCCTCTGCGCATCCCTGGAGCCACTTTGACTGGTAAGTAGCCTGGCCTCAATCGGCTGTGTAGACGTGTGAACAAAAACATATAGTCTTTATGTTCTTCCTGAACTTCCAACAGAGATATCATGTCTAAATAGCTAGTACTATAACTAGATATGAAAGTTGTTTGCACAGATGCAATTGTAATACGTGAACCTATGACCTTATTAAAAAGTAAGGAGAACTGAAATATAGGTGGTTTGTGGCAGTGTGGCGATTTTACTCCTCCCTGACTGAGGTGTCATTTTGCTCCCCCCCCAGGTCCCTCATCATTTGGGTGAACAGGCCGGTCCCTCTCTGGGCCCTCCAGGCGAGTTACCGGGCAAACTCGCCCCCTCGAATCTCTACCCTCCCCCTTCCTGGCACACATCTTCCCTGTCCCTTCATCTGTCACCCTCGTTCTTTGCTCCTCTCCAGGTGCTCGTGGCCTTCATCAGTTTTCTGGAAACCATGCTACTCGTGTACCTCAGTTACAAGGTGAGGAGCGCAGGCATCCGTCAATGTCCATCCGGGGGGGGGCAGCACGCAGGAAGTCACTATTCACAGCAGCTGTGCTTCCTGATTTTCTTTGGATTAGCGCGTAGCATCTTGGGCCGGAATTTTAGAACGTTCCAAATCAAACGCTTTCCTGGCGGTGCTTTTGTAGACAGAAATGGAGGTGACCTCAGGCTGTCAGTATAGACCGGTGTTTCTCAAGCCAGTCCTCAGGGACTCCCAGACGGTCCATATTTTTACTCCCTCCCAGCTCCCTGCCAGTTCCTTTTGAGAAACACTGGCATAGAGAGACAGCGGGGGTGGACCTTGGGTGCTTCTTCTGTCCTGTGCTCTCTTTGAAGTTTGAAATTGCTCCCGGTCATCAGGGAGTGTGACGGGCAGCTAGTCTTTGGGGTAAAACCTCATTGATTTTTTGCAGAAAATGCATAAGCATCTGTCCGCCCAGGAAACTCAGTCATACATCAGCCGTGTCCGGTCCGCCTCACCCTGCAAACGACAGGAGTGGATGAATAATCACCACGACAATCAAGCCATGAGATTTATCGAACCTACTAAGTCTAAGTTGTCTTCTATAACAAGACCACTTCGTAGCCTCGATCACGCTCATGTGCTCCAGGTCCGGATGCGTGTTTGGTACACCGCCTCCAGATTCTCCAGGATATAGATGAGGTTGGCTGACCCCCCCTCCCCCCACTCTGTGACCTTTAACTGCCTCTTGCCCCACTTGTGTTTCCAGGGCAACGTGTGGGAGCAGGTGCTGCGGGTCCCGTTTGTCCTGGAGATGATCAGCGCCGTTCCGTTTGTCGTCACGGTGAGTTGCACTCTGGCCGTCCATGCCGAAGCAGCACTCGCCAAAAGTGGATCAAGTGCATGAGTGTTACAGTAAATGTGCACGCCTTAACGCAGTACTAACGCAGTAAATGCACATGCCTTAACGCAGTACTCACGCAGTAAATGCGCACGCCTTAATGCAGTACTAACGCAGTAAATGCGCATGCCTTAACGCAGTACTCACGCAGCAGTGATAGGGTGCAATTATGGGCTGTCTTTGCTCCTAGCTGCTGTTTTCCATCGGGAATTTCATCCCTTCATCCATCACTGACTCTCACATCCTCCCGCCCCCCCTCTCTGTAGGTGTGTCTGCCCTCCCACAGAAATCTGTTCATCCCCGTGTTCCTGAACTGCTGGCTCGCCAAGCATGCCCTGGAGAACATGATTGTGAGCAGAACCCAAACACACCTGCCCGTATTGAACCCTCCTCAAGGTCCCCACCTCATAATATCCAGCCCCCCCCAGATCCAATTATAGCCTCATTCATCTCCTAACTCATGTGGATTTCTCTCTTTGCCTGGCCCCTCCCTGTTCACCTGCTCCCTTCAGTGAAATTCTCCAAACCAACACCACCCTACCCCACCCTGCCCTGTCACCACATCAATTTTGCCAGTCTGCCCTGTACCCCCCTATCATTGGGAACAGATTTCCTCCCCTTCTCTAATGAATGCAGATGGGTATTTGAGCCTTTTCTGTTCAACAAACAATTTATTGTTCCTCCATTTTTTGTTCACTCTCTTTCCTTTCCTTCTTTCCTTCTCTCCCTTTCAGAATGACCTCCACAGGGCCATCCAGCGTACGCACTCAGCCATGTTCAACCAGGTCCTCATCCTGGTCTCCACGCTGGTCTGCCTCATGTTTACCTGGTGTGTTTCTGGGAGGGGGAGGTTAAAAGTCATTCAGATGTGTACTTCCTCTGTCTGGTGTGGATGCAAACCCTCTAATATAGGGTCCCACAGACTTTTCCTGCTCTTAGAAGTTTCCATGGTATTAAAATAGGGGGGATCTATTTCTGACACTGTTTCTTTGTGTAGCCTTGAGCTTCCTTTCAGCGGGCAATGAGAGATTGGTGGGGGTCTAGTTGGGGGGGGGGGATGAAAGGGAGGGAGTCCCCTGTTTTGTGTGAAAAAAACATATTCAGCGCCCCAGGAGAGCCACAGAGTGGAGGGGAGGGGGAAACAGAGATAAGACACCTGACCTTTTCACATCTGACAGCGCTGTTACACTCAGTCCAGACCTTTCCGGAACACAAACACACACACGGCATATTCAGATTGTATGGAAATACGTTCATGGGCGCGCACAACACTGTCATGGACACTTTCTCCAATGCACATGTTAACACACTAACCAGCCTACTGATGCATCCTTATTCATACACTGGAAAATGTTAGACAGTTAAAAACAGAAGACCAGACAAATCTGGTCAAATGTAAGTAGTGCGTGTGTCTGTTCGTGTGCGCGTGCGTGTCATGCATAGTCAAACACTGACACAGACAAATTCAAATTAGTTTTGATGAAATATGGATGCACTCCATGTACCCACTCATGTAAGTATGCAAATATCTATCCCTGTTTCTCAACCCAGTTAGCATTCCACTGATTAACAAATTTAACCTAAAACCATCTGGGGCACATTTGTAAAAGTAAGTCTGGGATAAAGCCCTTCACAGTGATTTACAGAGAAAATTGAAATAACAAGAATCAGTATTGAGAGAAATGAACAATTACCATCTGAGCCATAAAAAATCGATTGGAAGGTACTTTAGAGATATCATGTATGTAGAAAATGTTTTTGCAAATGGTGCCCGAAAAGATGGCAGCAGCTGAGAGGTCATGTGACCCAGTGCTCATGTAATCATGTGACCCAGAACTGTGGAAGCTGGGCCTAGGACAGGGGTAAGGCTGAGGCAGCCTTTATGCTGCCTGCTAGAGAGACCAACACCAGCATGAAGTTTGATTAACACCAAGATTATCTGAACACATTGCTTCCACATCTCTCACACTCAAAGCTCTCTACCCCCCCAT
>JAODKF010000050.1:15477120-15504974 GCA_026779585.1 Mormyrus proboscirostris | reverse complement strand
ATATAACTGTAGTCCTTCCCCACCCCCCGTTCTCTCTCTCTGTCTCCCCCTCCCCCCTCTGATTTTACCTTTCTCCCTGTTTGTTCCCCTCTCCCTCTATCTCTCTCTCCATCCACAACCTTGTCTGTCTCTCTCACAATTTCCTTCTCTCTCTCTCTCTCTCTCTCTCTTTCTCTCTCACACACTTCTTCTCCTTGTCTGATTCACACTTTCTCATGGTTGGTTTTTCTCCCTCTCTCTCTATGCCTTGACTCTTTTTTTCCCCATCACTCTGTCTCTCTCCTTCCACTCTCTGTCTCTCTTTCTCTCTCCTTCCCCCATCCATCTCTCTTTCTCTCCTTCCCTTTTCTGTCTCTTTCCTGTCTCTTTCTTACTCATTCCCCTGTCTGTCTGCTTTTCCTACCCCTGTCTGCCTTTCCGAATCCATCCCATGTCTGTCTGTCTCTCTCCATCTCCCTCCCCTTCCTTCCTCCGTCTGTCTCACTCCTTTTCCCATCCCTCCCCACGTCTCTCCACCTCTCCAGTTTGAGCAGCTGGCCTTTCTCTGGATGGAACGCCAGAAGTCAGGCGGTAACTACAGCCGGTACCGGGCGCAGACGGAGAAGCACGTGGTGCTGTGCGTCAGCTGCCTGAAGATCGACCTGCTCATGGACTTCCTCAATGAGTTCTACGCCCACCCCCGGCTGCAGGTCCGTCCCCACGGTGACAGCCGACCCAGACGCTTTGCTTGTGAGTTTTGACAGTTGTAGCAAGGCAGGATTCTTCTAGGAAAAATATCTTTCTTTGGTTTATGTTTAAATCTCAGTAATTAGTGTCTGAATTCATATCCAAATCCTGCTTCAACTAAACAACTGAGATGAAGCTGAATGGAAGCAGACAGATGCAGGTAGATGAAGGGTTAATGAACTATATGCCCTTTTATGGAAGGTTGTGGGGTTGAATCCCATATTCAGAAGAGTAATCATACTACTGTTAGGCTCTAGAGCAAGACCCCTGACCCAGCTGCCCCCAGGCTTCTGGATGCTGGTTGGTCTTCCTTTCTAATTCCAAGCATTCCTGACCAGGACTATTACGTGGTGATCCTGTGTCCAGCCGAGATGGACGCCCAGGTGCGTCGGGTGCTGCACATCCCACTCTGGGCACAGAGGGTCATCTACCTGCAGGGCTCTGCCCTCAAGGACCAGGATCTGATGAGGGCCAAGTGAGTAGCCCCTTCTAAAACCCAGACTCCTTTTGGGTGGGCAACTGAAAAATTGTTTGAGTTTCCCAAATAAGTACACGTTTATAAAATTTATAAAATATCCACTCCTGGACCCTGTTTCCTGGGCCCCATTAGTCAGAAGTCAGATCTAAGTTATTTTTTTTTATTTTGTTTATTCCAACTGACATAAATAACTCTTTTCCACCACTCCACTTATCTCACTAACCCTCCCAACTTTTCTGTCCCTCTAATGTGAAAACTCATCCACTAATCATACATGTCTGGCTTCTCATCTTTTTCACCATGGACTAACCTGGCCCCTCCCCCTTTTTTTCTGTTCTTCGTTAATCCATTTAACTCCACCCCCACTGTTCTCCTGTGAACCTACCACATTTGTCCCGCCCCTTCCTGCCATGGCCCCTCCTCTCTCCTCTCGCTATTGGCCGAAGGATGGACGATGCAGAGGCCTGCTTTATCCTCAGCAACCGATTTGAAGTGGACCGCATTGCCGCTGTAGGTGGCCCGAGTCTCCTTTCTCTGTTTATTTGCTTTCCTCTCTTCACCTTTTTGTTTCTCAGAGGATGATCCTGTCCTCCTTCCTCCTCCCCACCCCCACTTTGTAGTCCTTCTACCTCGTCACACAAGGGGCATTGTTGGACATAAAGCTCTACTCTGACACACAACCCCCACCCCTGATTACCCGTATGATTTTGAAAAGCTGATCGACATTTTACTGGAGGACAGGACATAAATACTGGGCCACATGCCCCAGGAAAAGGGGTCTAACGACAACCATGGCTAGCACTGAGTAGAGCTGTGCAACTTTTGTAGCTGTTTGAGTCTGACTGGTGCTATAGTTACTAGCTCTGATGTTAGGGATGTGGTTTGATTCGACCCAATGACACTGAGACATCAGCTGCTACAGGAGCCAATGGGCTTGATTATAGCTGGAACCAAAAATATTGACTTTGGGTGTGAATAGAGCCAATGGCTTTGAATTCAATGGCAGCTGAAGGCATCAAGCATTACCATGACGACATTTAGCAGTTATGGAGGCTGTGACTGGAGCTAATTACACCGGCTGTGATTTATCTCACCTCTTTGTTGACTTTGTAGGATCATCAGACCATCCTGAGGGCCTGGGCAGTGAAGGACTTCGCTCCCAATTGCCCCTTGTACATCCAGATCCTCAAACCCGAGAACAAATTCCACGTGAAGTTTGCAGGTCAGCGAGCGAGGGGAATTGAAAAAGCATGTGCATGTCCATCCTCGTCCATGTGAGGTACGATGTGTGCCTGGAGTCTCCTTAGTGTGGGTGTGATCCCCTTTCAGAAGGTGCCAATAGGAGGTCCATCTTGTTGGATGTCATTGCTTCGTGCATCATCCAAGTGTCACAATCCAGGCACCCCTCTGAAGCGTTCCATCCCTTTATTCCACATGGACACACCTAACCTTATCATTAGCCACCAATAATATGTTTCAAATTGGTGAGTGACAGGGGAGGGGGGCCACTCACCTTTCAGCTGGGGCCAGTGTCCTTGTGGACCCGTCCTGACGTACATCCCTGTATGTACATTATTTATCGGTGAAGGGTGGATTATGCTGTGTCGTCATTCAAACCGATTTGTTGTGTTTGGGGGGGGCGGGACATGAGGAGGTGGATGGTGGGGGTTTCCGTGATGAATCTCCCCTCAGAGGACACTTCCTGTGATTGAGGGAGGGGCAGGGTGGAGTTGGCACTCACCCTGCCGGACACATCTGCTCTCTTTGCTGCTTGTGTTGATGGGGGCCCCTTCCTTCCCACCGAGAGGGCAGTGCCATCACCGCAGGACTGCTCAAATGACCCCAACCCCACCCCACCCCCCGCATTCAGATCCTACTGTTATCCGTCCATCTGACGGTCAGGCTTTGGTGCCGCTGCCAGCAGGTCATCGGTGGGAGAAACCAGCGGTCCCGTCCGCCATGAATTCCACCCCAGCCTGGGATGAAAGGCAGGATGCATATTTACACCTCCGCTTTGCTTATTTCCTGTCTGGCTCTGGCATTTCCGAAAGGCCGGGAAGCTGCATGCGGAACTGCTCCGGAATTCACCTGGTATGAGCAGCGGGTTTGGGCACTCGATTTGGGTCTGCGTCTGATGGGGGGAGGGCGGGCAGTGTTATATGTGGCAAATTACCCAGCGTGGCGTGTTTCACGGTCAGAAAACATAAATGATAGGTGGATATTTAAAATGAATAATACTAGTCACTACTACAAAAACAATACAAACCAATAATAAATGTGATAATAAATAAATGTAGAAGGCCAGTTGCTTCGAGGATGGACTCTGGACCATCTGCAGGCACTCAGGGAAGAGGATGGCGATGAAACTGCAGAACATCATGAATGATTGCCCATCGCCTCCAGGGGCACTCTCTTAGATCTATCTATCTGTCTGTCTATCTATCTATCTATCTGTCTATCTATCTGTCTGTCTGTCTGTCTGTCTGTCTGTCTCATAAACAAGGGGTTTATGATTATGATTCATTGGCTAAATGGTTGATTTATCTTACTTGTGGGTTTTGCTGCTCTGGTCCAGGAATACCTGTGCTGGCGGGGTTCCCAGTATACAGTCTGGGTTCTCCCCCTCCTCCCCTGCTTAACGGTTTTCTACTTTGTTACCCATCACCATTGGCTGGCAAGTGGGACAGTGTCAATAGATACTCACTCGTACAAAAGCTGCTTGCATGTTTTAATTAGTGCCGCTTGGCTAACGAGGGCGGTGTAATTAATCCTCACCAAAGAGATCACAGGACAACATGCTCACACAACACGCCCCCATCTTCTCATGGCGGAAAGAAATTATGTGCTTAGTTTGGGAGGGGTTGAGGCCTAATTATCTCGGCTAACATGCCCCGCTTTGGGGGGCCGGGGGAAGGACTGAAATTGTGGCTTTGATGTGACAATAAGTTTACTAATGTAAGCGTTTGCATGCGTCCACCCCAGTCCTCTCTCTCCTGTTTTGTTGCCAAGATCATCTACACAAGTATGAATAACATAAATTAAAATAAAGGACTCCCAATAGACTCAGAGATGCTCTTTTCAAGTCCCCAGGCCTGCAGGATTAATTGGCTGACAGTTTCTCACTAAGTAGGGATCAGATTCTGTTCACCAGTGTGACCAGTGACATGGACGGGTCCAAAGCAGGGACAGGGTCATGTGACCAACACATTCCCTTCAGTCAACGTCACCTGTGCAGTTTTCTCTAGCCCCCAGAAACATTCGCAGACCCTGACACCCCTCCACACACAGCCTGAAACCTCTTTCTCATGTTTTCTAACCCCAAATCTTTTGTTTTCATTGCTCTACCGCCTTTGCTCAGCCCCCTGCCACTGCCATTCCCATTTTGTTCCTCTTCAATCCCTGCAGTCTTTTGTCTCTCTGTTAACTATCCTTAACAAAGTTTCACACAGTGTCCACTAGCGTAACTGCCCAGGCTGGTAACATGTCCTTGCCTGCCTCTCCTGACTGGGCACAGGCTCAGCTGTGGGTGACAAGATCTCATTGGCTAAAAGGAGAGTGCACCTGAGAGAATAAGAATTCACTTTATTGGCCAGGTACACCTGCATATACTTGGAATTTGTCTTGGCAGCACTGGGGCAATTGGTGGAGGCATTATGATTAGCTGGGTGTGAGATGATCGCAGACCACATCAGTCTGCTGAAAGCCTGGGAACTTGAAACGAAAATGATATAAATCAGGCAGTGTAGCAGCCATACAGACTACATATTGCCGCTGGTAATGAACAGATGTGTTTTCCTCGCGAACCGTAATGAAACCCTCCTGTGTGCGAGCGTGTGCATCGGCAGCAAGCAGATTAAGGATCTGTTGATCATCCTCTCGCTCAATCAATGACATCATTATCAGCATCCTTTCTCCAAGCCCCTGAAATGTTTCCTGTCAGCACTGGCAACCCGAGGTACGCACTGACAGTGCAGACCGTGCCTGTGCTCTGCTCTCCTCTCTATGCCTCACCTTCCCTCCCTGTCTAATAAGTGTGTGCATGTGGCAGACACAAGAGGTGAAGGCCAATTGCCCCAACCTAAAAATAGCGAGGTGATCCTATCAGCACATGCATCATGTCTTAGGAGCCATCGGGGGAAGCTGAAGCAGTCTTGGGGATGACCTCAAGTTCCCATACGAGTCCCGGTCTTCTCCGTGAGGCGATAGGTCTGACTCCCCGGCCCCACCTCCTCCCAGGGTGCTCTGAGGCTTGATAGATCTGCTTCGTTATTCGTACCATCGCTAGACCACAAAAACACACAACAGCTATTTCCTGAATACTGAACAATACATCTGCAGGCTTCTGCGCATGTTTATCATTGGGAAACCGCTATAACTGTCTGGCTGATTAGGAAATCGGCAGAGGAGATTATAACCTGAGTACATATGGCGAGCCTTTCCCTCCAGGTGAAGATACTCCTAGAACGTGTGGGTCTGTATATCTACCTGTCCGTATAAAAATTTCATCTCTTCGGCCTTGTCAGAAATTGGATCTCTAGTTTAGAGGCCATTATCTGAGCATGTCTGATTTCCATCTACGTTAATTTCCTGTGAGAGTGAGCATCTTTTCATTTGGACCAATCGGGGATGAGCACGAGCTGGCCCATGTCCCCCTAATTTGCCAGGCTGGGTAGCATTTTTTCTGTGCTTCGCTGCTGTCACTCACTGCTTGCGTTTTGCAGCTGTGTAAATGTCAGATACATGTTATGTAATCGTTTGATAGCGCCTCAGTAGCCTGGAATGGTCATGTGCTGTTTGATTACAGTCTGAAAGGGTGGCTGCTTGACTGATGGACAGCACTGTGAAGATGACAAATTTAACACTAGACTCAAAAATTAGTCTGTTTTTACTGTTTGTGTCTCTCTTGTGTGCTACCCATTGTGATTCCAAGAGACTGGGTGATTAAATAACTACACGAAGTGAACACTTGATGCTAACAACATTAGCATGAGAATGGAATACTAATATAGATTATCTAGCAAACTTTTATTAACAAACAGCAATAATTGGTTCAAAAATATACCTTTGAGTAATGTGACTCTAGCACTACAGACTAACTGACATCCACAAAACTGTCAATAACTGATAAAGAGACGGAATTATCCAGGGGCCTGACAAAGTCAGATTTCTTGCTTAGTTGGATAACTTGTTGGATTTAAGGTACCCCATTTTAAATGGACCTTATCTTGATTCACTTGAATTGAGCCCAGACTCCCTTAAATCTGACAAGTTATTAGGCTAAGCTAGAAATCCTGCTTTGTGACACAGACCCTAGGTTGGGCATTTCTGGTTTGCTAAATGCTGTCGCATGTCAATATCCCCAGTATGCAACACTGGGAATGTAAACACAGCTTTGGCGTGCCTGTGTGTGTGCACGTCACACTCTTGAGTTCTTTGTTTGCGTCTGCAGATCATGTGGTCTGCGAGGAGGAGTTCAAGTATGCCATGTTGGCCCTCAACTGTGTCTGTCCCGCCACCTCAACCCTTATCACCCTCCTGATCCATTCCTCAAGGGGACAGTGAGTACATATGCACACGCATCATCAGGACTCACTGGTAGTGAAAAGAAAAAAAAACTCCCATCAACTTTTTACCTGCTCTCTTCCCAGAACAGTGCCCCCAGAGGCTTGGAGGCAGAATGCAGGTGCCTTCCAGCCACTCAGCAGGTGGGTTGGTGCCTTTGTAGAGAGGAGTCAGACTAAGTATCTGATGGGCATGCAGCCTGTAAATCAATCTTCAGATTTCCTCCCCACCTTCATGAAATGCCTCAAGATCCATCTGTCGCAGGATCCTCTCTACTAGCCTACACCACTCCATGTTCTCTAAATGGCCTAAATGTTACACTTTCTGCTGATTGAATATGTAGTAGTCATATTGGCTTCTTGCTTTGTTTAGAAGATGTTTTGTAGCTCCTGCTGCAATACTGCTTACACTTATATATGGGCATTCTCTGGAAGCTCAACCTAGCTGCCCTTGTGGCTATAGCTGCTTCCTTGACAAATTTGTAATGTGCTACATGCCTCAATTGTATGTCACTTTGGAAAAAAGTCATCTACTAAATATAATATATGTAATTGTAAATTTAAATCCCAGGCTTTTCTGGGGCCAAGAAAATCAAACTGATAGCTGATTGCCCTTTGTAGTTGGAGTTTAGTGGTCGCTTGGTTTGGTAGAAGCTTGAGTATGTGTCAAGACCACTACGTTTTGAGGCGAGGGAGCTCATTAATGTGTCACATCACATGTCTAAGAGCCACGATAACAAAGCTGACCCAGAGTGTGTGACGGCTGTCTCATCCTTTATTGCTCTGTTCCTCAGCAGCCGTCTGTCTTCTCCCTTATCATGGAGAATGAGAGCCCCCACCTCTTTTAAACATTTCTATTTCCAACTTAAGGTGGAGCATTTACCCATAGTTGCCATGTGCTCACTGCTTTCCAGTGGTAACTGTACCAAGCGCAAGGCCTGGCCCATTCTCCCACTAGGGTTCCTGGGCTTTCACACGAGCGGTGCTGGTCTTTTCCATAAAATTCTGGCCTGATATTTTATTACTGATCACAGTCTGAAAAAGATGACAGATGGTTTTAAAAGGTTACCACGAACACGGGCCACTAATCGTCGACTCCAGAGATGCCACAGGAAATTGACATTTTCTCTTGACATTTTCTCTCCCATTACCAATTTGTCATCGGGTATGCCAGGGAGGGCGTGGCCAGCTCTGCTGACCAATGGCAGCGCACCTACAGGCGCTGCTCGGCTAATGAGGTCCACCACATCCGCTTGGAGGAGAGCAAGTTTTTTGGGGAGTACCAGGGAAAGAGCTTCACCTTTACGTCCTTCCATGTGCACAAAAAGTGAGGCTGACCTTCTGCATAGACTTGTAGACACACACGCTGCCTATGTAGAAACAAACACTCTCTTTTGTGTTTGTGTAAACTTCTTGAATTATTGTTCTCTGTAAATTCAGTTAATATTCTTAAAATGCTTCATATCCATGACTGCTGCTATTTAGTGAATGTTTACTGTCATTTTATGGATTATTCTGAGAGGAAGAAATTCTTCCTGTTTACATATGTTGCATTGTAGAAGCTTCTGGAAATTAGTGACCATCCATTCTGTGTGCTGTAGGTATGGGGTATGTCTGATAGGCGTGCGTCGTCTGGACACGGCCAACATCCTGTTGAATCCGGGCCCCTGTCACATCATGGCCGCCTCCGACACCTGCTACTATATCAACATCTCCAAGGAGGAGAACTCGGCATTGGTGCGGGGGCAGCGCGAGTCTCTGCTGGGCCCTGGAGGGGGTGCTTCAGGGGCCCCTCACACCATCTACCACGGCTTGACACGCCTGCCCGTTCACAGCATCATCGCCAGCATGGGTCGGTGACATCACTGACACCCCTTGACGAGCTGCTGCAGTTACACACTGTCTAACATGCTCACATTGTTTTAGGTACGGTTGCCATCGACTTGCATGACTCCAGCGACAGCAGCGACGGGGCCGGGGGCGGGACCAAGGGTTCGGCGGGCCCAGAGAGCGGGGGTGTGGCCGAGAGGGGCTGTGACTCCAGCACGGAGAGGGGGAACACCCTGAGTCTCCCCATATCAACAGACTCTGCCCCACCAAGGCGACACAGCATTGCCCCCGTCCTGGACCTGGGGGAAGTCAACGGCCCCACCTTTGACCTGCTGGGGGACCAATCGGAGGACGAAGCAGGGGAAGATGGCGAGGAGGGTGGGAAGGCCGCCAACTCTCCCAGTCCTTGGTGGGGAGGACACTGCGAGTGAGTTCCAGCTAGAGGGTCCTGTGGTTATGTGTGGTGTGACTGAATATGAGAACATGTGCCGTGAAAGGACACCACCAGGTGGCGCTGTTTCCTCTGAGGTTGAGTTTGCATTCGTTTCCTCCAGGTACTCCCGTTTCCTCACAAGGTCCAAAGACATGCAGTTAAGTTAATGGGCTTCTCTAAATGGTGGGTGTGTGTGCTTGCCAGAACTGGCATCCTGGCCCAGGCACCCCCTGCTTTGTGCCCTGTGCTTCCTGGGATAGGCTGCAGGAGATCCTGAGTGGATACAGTACATCCATAGAAGTGATAGATTGATAGATGTGAATATCTGTATGAATCTTCTGTGAATGAATATACAGTTCTGGAACAAAATAAAAGAGCATTAGAAGGCTACACTGAGCAGCAGGTTGCTTCCAGGTTCACAAGAACAAGGTGAAGCAGGAGACACTGGGAACGACCAGAAACCATCCAGGTAAAGGGCAGAAGCAACTTTCTAATGGCAGAGATGACTGTTAAGTTATCCAGCAGTGCCTCATGAATTGGACGATGACATCAAGCGACCTTCGAAAGGAATGGAAACATTAAGTGCAGGTGTGAAGTGCACTGCTAGGACAGTTCATATCAGGCTCTTAGAAGCAGGACTGAAGACCCAAAAAGCAAGGAAGAAGCCCTTCATTAATGAGAAACAGGGAAGAACCAGGCTGCAGTTTACAAAAGAAAATATATTATTCACAGACGCACACCTATAAATTGAGAAACGAGTCAAACAAAAAATTGTGCTATGGTTTCTTAATTTTATTAATTGTATTAATTTTAGATAGGGGCGGTAGTTTGGGTCCAAAGGATAAAAGTTGAGTACTCTGATTATTACTCAAAGTTCTCAATTGGATGAAACAAAATCTTGTTCTGGACTTTTACTCTCTGGACCTGAACTACCCACCTCTTGAGACGGAGGTGTTTGGCTGACCCTCTGCCCCCTACACCTGCCAGGTGGGTGAAAGGGTACCCCTTGAATTCGCCCTACATTGGCAGCTCCCCCACCCTCTGCCATCTCCTCCAGGAGAAGGTGTCCTTCTGCTGTCTCCGGCTGGACAAGGTGAGAGTCTGCACGCCCACCCTTATCACATGACCTCTTGCTGGTTTGTCTCCCGTAATCCTAGGCCTTGCATCCCAAGTACATCCATGCTTCCCTGGCCAATCCCTGCCTCTCCTCAAATTATTGATACCTCAGTTGTCCACTGGCTTTCTTATTATGCCTCTTTTGCCCCCCATCCCCCCCCCCCCAAGGCCTGCCACCATGTGCCCTATGAGGATGCGCGTGCATACGGCTTCAGGAACAAGCTGATCATCGTGTCGGCTGAGAGGGCTGGAAATGGGCTCTACAACTTCATCGTGCCTCTGCGGGCATATTACCGGCCCAAGAAGGAGCTGAACCCCATCGTGCTGCTCCTGGAGAGCCCGTGAGTCACCGTACCGAATCCTAGAAAGGTAGCTACAAACAGCGATGCCGTTCCGGGAAAGTGTTATCGAGTTCAAGCAGCTTAATTGAATGAAGGGGATTCATTATTGGGTATGAACTGTGTTTCCGGTAGCCTCTATGGATAACTGAGGATCTATCAAACTGCCACTAGTGTTTGAGGCCACTTTCAGCCAAGCAAGAGAATGATCCACAAATAAGCATTCCCTCTAACATCGTTCTGGACCACGGTGGTATTTCATATCTGACACCTCCCTCCCCAACTCCCCCCCCCAGACCCGAGGCTGACTTCTTGGAGGCCATCTGCTGGTTCCCCATGGTATTCTACTCCGTGGGATCCATCGACAAGTAAGAGTCGGTGGGGGTCACCCCCCCCCGCCACACCGAGGCGTATCCATGGGGGCTAATTTTAGCATATCTCGTTTGTGGTGTCTTGTTACACATAATGTAATGATATTCATTACAGTAATAATGAAAATTGTCAAAATCATATTGCAGGGACAAGAAAAAATGAAAACTTGCTAATATTACTGGCGTCATGTTTCATCTAATGTAATAAAATATGGCGCCCCCCCCTGCCCCCTTCCCATTTCATAGAAAACCGCAGCTGGTGCCAGTTGTTTCATGTCATTCACGCTCGTTTTGTTTAATATCGACGAGGAAGAGCGACACATGACATACTGCTCTCTGTGCTTGGTGACTCTCCAGCTGTGTTTGCTGCTGCAGCTGTCCCTGCGCTAATCGGATTTTCCTGCCAAAGGGACCGTTTGTCTCGTTCCTGTTGGCAGGTTGGACACAGTCCTGCGCCTGGCTGCTTGTCGCGTATTTTGGCTTTCAGCTCATGTTTTCCCAAGGCTGGGTTAACTTTGACTCCTGCCTCTGAGATTTAAAGGTGACTTTTTCAGCTGGTTTAGCCTCAGGAGCGACATTTTTCCTTGGTCATTAAGTCGTGACCCAAAGTTTTCTGAGAAAAATGAGAACGAGAGAAAGAAACATATAAAAAATATGCTTTTAGTCTGTAATATAAAATGTAAAATTTTCCAACTTAGGGGTGCTGGTGGTGAATTTCTTATAAATCATGCACCCCATGACCCCCTGAAAATCCCACGGCCCACTTTTGGGTCGTGACCCGAGTTTTAAGGCACATCTACACCCCGTAGTGAGCGGGAGCAGAACAGGGCATCCCTGCTTTAATATGACCTGTCCCTTTGGCTCGTGCATCCCCAGCCTGGACAGCCTGCTCCGCTGTGGCGTCACCTTTGCCGACACCATGGTGGTGGTGGACAAGGAGAGCTCCATGATAGCGGAGGAGGACTACATGGCCGATGCCAAGACCATCGTCAACGTCCAGACTCTCTTCAGGTGAGCGTCACATTCCTGTGAACCTCCAGATGTGGACACCTGCGTTTCTTTTTGTGTTTCTAATGTTTCTACTGTATTTTAAATTTATGTCAACAAAAAGTGACATTTTATCCTCACTCAATAAATGCATTGTGACATAATTTTGTCAATATGCATCTATGGTTAGTGATGGGAGAGGTGGGACTTCCCAGACATTGGTGGACAGGATTATTGTGCCCTGTCAATCAGTGCTTGCTTATCCAATGGGAACCACCCTGAAGTCGGTTGACTGATACTATAAAAATATAATACTCCAGTTTTAATTTAGTTATGCTTTTCTGACCTTCAATGTACACCCTCCCAACCTGCATCTCCAGGTTGTTCCCAGCACTCAGCATCATCACGGAGCTCACCCACCCTGCCAATATGCGCTTCATGCAATTCAGGGTGAAGGACCACTACTCTTTAACACTGTCCAGGCTGGAGAAGGTGAGTGCTGTGGGAGGAGAGAGGCAGTGCCTTTAGCCAAGACCTTAAACCTAATCGCTTTGCTAAGTAAATAAAATGTAAATAATAGGAGGACCTACTTCAGGATAAGTTAATATTAACCAGGGCTGGATATGGGGTAACCCACAGAATACATAGCTTCATTTTAAAGGAGATGTGATAAAAGACAGCTGGTGATCCCTGTAAACAACACGTTAAGTCCAAAGGCTCACTCTTCTCTCTCCAGTGACTTGCTCCACACATTAGACAGAATGTTCTAGATCATTCCGGCTCCCCTCCTCTCTATATCGACTTTTACATGGTGATACACACCTGGAATGAAAGCTACCTTGCAGAATGATAGTGCGCATCTCAGGCAGAAAGATTTGCAAAGACTGATTAAATCCTATCTAGTGCGCCTTCCTGGTTTTACTGAGTGTGACTGAACCCTTGGTTTCTGTGTGGGAAAGGGAACTCCTTTATGATGGTGATGATTTCCCCCTTTTTGTCATCCTCCCCCCCCCACAGAAGGAGAGGGAAAAAGGCTCCAACCTGGTTTTCATGTTCCGTCTGCCCTTTGCTGCAGGGAAGGTCTTCAGCGTCAGCATGCTGGATACATTACTGTACCAGGTAAATCTGACCCTTGACCTCTCCCCCAGTGCATTCTGGGACCAGATATGTACAGATGTGGGTTTATGGGTGTGTCCGAAATTGCACATTTACACAGTAGGAACTTAATTTCATCAGAAGCCTACTGCTCAACCTTTAATGCAGTATGTGCTGTATGCATGCATGAGAGCAGTATACATAGATTAAGTCCACTTCGTGCATATTATCTGACCCGAATGTTCTCCATTGATTAAACTTGATCCCCTGCAAAAGTTAAAAATTGTTAAAAACTATCAACAAAAAAATACATAGTCAAGTCAACTTAGTAACAGGGTGTTGTTTTCTAATTAAATTTGTGCAAAGATGGCACTTCATCAGCTGTTTTGATGAAAGTTTCTGTGCGATCAACATTCTTCTCTGACTACAGCTCAAGTGTCCTAGTGGGATAGTGTAGCATCTGTGGGTTGCACATTTCTAAATTACATTATCCGGCTACCTGTTCCCTACCGTCTTATCCATGCTGAGGATTTGGACATACTTTTCATGTAGCATACTATATTTCGCCTACTACATAGCAAACCAGTATGCAATTTCATATGCACTCAATGTGATTAAATATACTAAAACAATTGTGCAGTATCCTGCTGGGTGTAAGCAGTATTGCACCACTTAAGTGCACTTAGACCCAGAACCAGAATTTAAAATGCTATCGCCTCAGTTGGCCTGTCTGTTCCTGCTTGTTTGTCCCAGTCCTTTGTGAAGGACTACATGATCTCCATCACCAGGCTGTTTCTGGGGCTGGATTCTACTCCGGGTTCTGGGTTCCTGTGTGCTGTGAGTATGATCCATCTGGCTTGTCCCCTTGCTTCAACATGCATCCTAATAATATCCTGCCTGCGTCATTCAGGAAAACACACACCAAGATGTTTGAAAATGCCTTCCTGAGGAACACGCACATACTCTGTAGCTGTCCACTGCTCAGGGATACACACATACATCATTTGGGCAAATTTCCAAAACGGGGAATCCCAAGTACATCCGGGGGGCCATAGGGTATGTTTTCACAAAATTTAACAAAATTTCATTCTTTAATTACATTAGGACTGAGTAAGTTTTAGCTTCCAGTACTGTAACAATAAAAAATGGACTGAGTGAGCATTGAAAATGTGCTCATCATATGTCATATGATCCCTACACTCACTCAGCACATGGCACGATGTCACCGAGGTGGACATGCAGCAGTAGCTAAGCTGCCAGTGATGTTGGCTTGAAAGGAAGGGTCAGTCATGATGTGAGAAGGGTCAGTCATGATGTGAGAAGGGTCAGTCATGATGTGAGAAGGGTCAGTCATGATGTAAGAAGGGTCAGTCATGATGTAAGAAGGGTCAGTCATGATGTGAGAAGGGTCAGTCATGATGTGAGAAGGATCAGTCATGATGTGAGAAGGGTCAGTCATGATGTGAGAAGGGTCAGTCATGATGTGAGAAGGGTGATGGCAGCCTGAACGTGACATGGCTGACAGGGAGGGTGACTAGTGAGGATGATGCTGCTGATGAAGAGAAGGAGGGTCAGCCGGTTGTGTCTGACAGATGAAGATCACGGAGGAAGATTTGTGGATCCGCACTTATGGCCGGCTCTACCAGAAGCTGTGCTCATCTACCGGAGACATCCCCATCGGCATCTACAGGACTGAAGCACGGACATTGCCTGTGTCAGAGGTACACACACACTGTCTGTCAATCATGTATGCCAGTGATACGCAATTCAGTACAATCATGTAGGCACTTGTTGTTCCTCAGTTCTAGCTGTCAATAGTAGGCACTTTGTGTCCCTCACTGTAGGTTGACCTTGTCTCTTAGTCCCAGGTGTCTATTAGTGTGGAGGACTGTGAGGACACCCGCGAGGGCCGCGAGCCCCTGTTGTGCCGGGCTGGCCCCCATTGTAACTCCACCTCCTCTGAGCCACCCTCCGCATCCTCCTCCGAGCACCCGCTGCTTCGCCGCAAGAGCATGCAGTGGGCGCGACGGCTGAGCCGCAAGGGGGGCCGGGGCCCGGGCGGGGCCAAAGGGCCAGGCAGCGCCGCTGAGCGCATCAGCCAGCAGCGGCTCACGCTGTTCCGCCGCTCCGAGCGGCAGGAGCTCAACGCCCTGGTGCGCACGCGCATGAAGCACCTTGGCCTGTCCCCGTCTGGATACAGTGAGTGTGCTGGAGTGTGTCGAGTATGAGTGTGCGCGCTTGTGTATGCATGTGTCTCTGTAGATAGAAGCTACTGGGATTGTGAATATGAGTATTTCTTCAGCTGGCTGTTGTCACACTGTATCAACCCTTCTGTGCTAGCCTTTTTGCTGCCCCCAAGAGGATGCTCAGGGCTATGATGAAAAGCACATTCTCACTGGGTTATTTCTGTTTCACTTCTGATAGTTGTCTGCTTAAGTATTGCCATGTATGTTTTTGAGTGTGTTTGGAATGTCTTCATATGAATGTCCATTAAACAGGCATACCCTCAAGCTAAAAATTTTGCAAAACCATGTGCTCCTGTTTCTCAAATGTATTACACATCGAATGGTCTTATCCTCTTTTCTTGCTTTTTCCACTTCTGCCCAGGCTAGTAGATTTATTATTGACCTGTAGATAGTGTGACTCTCTTGTTGCACTTCCTGCATCAGGCATTCTGTTTCCTGTGTCATACCCCCAGATGGAATGACGGACCAGTGCAACACGTTGTCCTACATCCTCATCAACCCCTCGCCAGACACTCGCCTGGAGCTTCATGACGTTGTGTGAGTGCATGACTCAGCCCTGGTATAGCCCCATGCTACTGAAATAACAAGGGGCACTAACCCCAGCTGAAAGCTGATTGGGCCTCAGAGTGCCCCCTCCGCTGTCGCTCACCAATTTGAAACCTATCATTGTTTATTGATAAGGATGGCCTCTCTGTATGAATTATGACTCCTCTTATGCCCCCTACCTTAAAAAAATCCTAGACTCCACCCTGGAAGTAACTCCCTCCCCCCTTTCAACTGACAGGTACCTGATCCGGCCCGACCCGCTTTCCCAGGTGCCGGGCCGAGGAGCCCCCCAGAATGCTGGCTCTGGGCGCTGTGATGGGCACAGGTTCCACACACGGGCCAGTACGCACCTGTAGGCTGATGAGCGTGGAGTGACAGGAACCGACAAGGCTGAGGGGACCAGGAGGGGGGCGCTGTCGCGGAGGGAGGAAAATCGGCAGAGGAGAGGAAGAGGAAAGAGCTGCACTTTTAATCTTTTCTGCACCAAATACGAAATCCTGCCTTTATGTATGTATTTTGGGGAGTTTCAAGGAAACTGAAGCTTCTGCTGCCTGCTTTTATTTTCTCTCCTCACTGAGAGACTCTCGTTTTCAGCCGAGTCGCTAAACACCTACATGTATGCCGGGTGCCAACCACTGCTGCTGATGTCTATACTGCCAACCCCCCCATCCCCCACCCCCCCATGGACACTTGAGGCGGGGGTTTGTGGGTTATTTACCCCAATGGACCTTCAGAGGAATAAACACCCCACAAAAAACTGCTGACTGTGTCACCCCTCCCTGCCCATGCTGCTACACCTAAGACCATGCTTATTTACCCCTGTCTGTGCCCCCCTCCCTTTTCCGCTACATCCACTCAGGCCCCCCCCACCCTCATTCCTCTGACCTGCATTCAGAGAGAGGCTGGCCAATGTGGACTAAGAGAGAAGGGCGAGGGGATGTGAGGGTGTGGGTTAGGGGGGGCCAGGTGGGCTAAATGAGTTCGCTTGGCTGCTCTGTTGTACTCGATTGTAACAGTGCAATCAACTTCAGCTAATAAAAGGAAATCAATATCAAGATGGGACACTGTTCTGTATTTCTTGCTTTAGAGGTTACAGTTCAGTGCCTTGTCGTGTTCTAAGTGTTTAAACACCCCTTTCCTAACTGAAATGGTCTCTTCCAGGTGGTTATTTGACAAACTGTCTGATTTCCAGTTTAATCTTGTTTGTTTGCTTACCCAATGGCCAGGTACACCTGTGTGGGACCAGGTGCTGGGTATGTTCCATCTGACAGACTCCCAGAGAAGTATGGCAATTCATCACTGTGTCATTACTCATTACGCCCTTTAATGGATGCATTGCCTGACATTCTGGTTGGGGTGGGCCACAGGGGCACTGGCCTTAGCTGGAAGCTGATTGGCCGGCTCCCTTGTCATTCACCAATTCCATATTTATCATTGACTAATGATAAGGTTGGCCCTTCTGTATAAGTTTTGACTTATCTTATGCCCCCATCCAACTTTAAAAATCCTAGAATCACCTCTAAGAACATAAGAAATATACAAACGAGAGGAGGCCATTCGGCCCATCAAGCTTGCTTGGGGAGAACTCTGGTCCTGGACCACACTTTTTAGTGTTCAAAATATGGTCTCAGGCCTAGAGTTGCTTGGTCTGTGTTTATTTACTGAGAGCCTAAATCGCTTCCACCTTACAGGAGTCCATTACGTGTCCACTTTACTGGACTCACAAAACAATGTCACTTGTTTTGGTGACTAGCACCACATCCATTTTATCTGCCCAGTGGCATCATTGAAATCGTATACTCCATTTTATATACCCAATGGCATCACTGAAATCATATACTCCATTTTATATTTCCCTCGTGGCCTTGCATGCACACTCTTCAAATGGCTGTTATACCCCCATGATGGTACCCTTTTCTTCTTTTCCCAGGCTGACTTGCTGTTTGACACAGTCCCCTGTCTTTAGACGGCAAATCGCCCATTGATCACGCACCATTAATTATATACAGTTTCAAACAGCCAAAGACTCATCTGAGAGCTGGCTAGGCTTCTCACATCCGATAATAGTTAATTACTTTTAAATGACTAATGACTAATCCCAAATCACTCCAGGCACAGTCTGTACATCGCTCTGGATAAAATCGTTTGCCAAATAAATAAAATGTAACTGCCTCAGACTCCCAAAGTCCCCACATATCTTAGCCAAAACATGGACTTTATGCCTTTAAACTCTGCACTTGCACAATAAAACTATTACTATTTGCCTGTTATTTTTATAAGCCACCTTTTAGTGTCTTTCTGATGGTAAATGCAGTAAAGGATTCATACTCAGCTAATTCTTCTAAAAAATCGAGGTAATAAAATGTGAAATCTGTGAGAGGAAAAATATCACAGTGAATGTACTGAATGATAAGTGTTTCTTTTGTGATAATTCTCAATAGAATTGCTAGTAACCTGGGTTTCTATCACATTTTTCCCAGGACAGGGCACTATGGAAGGCTTAAGATCCTTTCACAAGTGAAGGTGTGTCCCCTTTGAATGTTTCCACTCATCATGAAACAGCAAATGTCTCCAGGCGTGTTTGTCTTGGCGGAAACCTCAGATCCCAACAGATTGCTTTTAGATCGCAGGTTGAACTCTGAGCACTTAAACTCCTGGCTCCAGACCTCTATTCAGAGAGAGGGTGGCCCATGTGGACCAGAGAGATGGGTGAGGGGATGTGAAGGTGTGGGTTAGGGGGAGCCAGGTGGGTTACCTGAGTTCGATTGGCTGCTTTGATGTACTCGATCGTAACAGTGCAACCAACTTCAGCTAATAAAATGAAATCAATTAAATTTTTTTCAGTTTTATTTGTATTTTTTTTTATTTGTTTTCATATTACATTGCCTCAAAGTGCTTTACACCATCACCACCCAAAGCCCCCAAAGAGCAAGCCAGCGGCAACAGTGGCAAGGAAGAAGGAAAAGGAGGAGAAGAAGTAACGGTCACTGGGGGGTAACAGCGATATCAATTTCAAGATGGGACACTGTTCCGTGTTTCTTGCTGGTTTCAGTTCAGTGCTACAGTATGTTGAGCATTAGGTGTTTAAACACCCCTTTCATAACTGAAATGGTCTCTTCCAGGTGGTTATTTGAAAAACTCTCTCTTTTCCATTTTAATCTGGTTTGTTTGCATAACCAACAACCAGGTGGTGGGTGTGTTCTATCTGACACCCCCTCAAAGAATTGTACCAATGCACCACTATGTTGATATGCCTGTTAATGGGCACATTAAGGGACGCCCCTGGACGGGGCATATACATGGGCGGGGCCACAGGGACACTGACCTCAGGTAAAAGCTGATTGGTCAGCTCCCCTGTCACTCCCCAATTTCAAATATATGATTGGTTAATGATAAGGTTGGCTCCTCTGTATAAATTATGCCTCCTCTTATGCCACCCACCTTAAAAAAAATCCTGCAATCATCCCTCGTCATAGACCTCACATTTTAGCATTCAAAATATGGTCTTGAACCTAGAGTCACTTGGTCTGTGTTTACTTATTGAGAGCCTATGTCACCTGTATTGTACAGGAGTCCATTACATGTCCATTTTGCTGGACCCACAAAACAGTGTTGCTTGGTTTCTTGACTGTTACGGTGTCCATTTTACCTGTCCAGTAGCACCGCTAAAATCTTGCACACTGTTGAATACTCTCCTTGTGGTCTTGCAGGTATAACTTTTGATCGCTGTTAGCCCTTCCATGACCGTTCCTTCTTTCCCCCAGACAGACAACCTGTTTCAGAGAGTCCCCTGTCTTGTTTTATAACATAAGGCAGCAAATTGCCCATTGAACACGCACCATTAATTAAACAAAGTTAAAATTTCAAATGGTTGAAGTCTCAGAGCTGGCTAGGCTTCTAACATCCAATAGTACTGTAGTTAATTACTTTTAAATGACTAAATGGTCTGTGGGGAAGAGGTGAACGGAATTATGGGATATGCTATTTCCCTAGGAGGATCAAATGCCCCACTGGAGCCACGTTCCTCAGACAGATTAAGTCAGTCATTAGCATTAGCAAGGCTGCATTTCTCCTGCATTGGGGTCTAAATTCAACATCAGGAATCCTGCAGCAACACTAAAATCCTGCGAATTGCTGCTGGAGGAAACTGATTTCTCTATGTTCAACTTTATCTCCTCCCTGAAATGCCTCATTACTGTATTATACACACTCCTCTTGTATCTATAGGATGTTAACTTTATTGTCCTGCAAAATAATCTGAAAAAACTAAATCCAAAAAATTCAAAGTCATGTTTAGGACTCAAATTACCATCAAATTCAATTTGCATCAGATTAGCTTCCTTAATGTCCATTAGCTACCAAATAGCTGCTGGCAGCAAAGACTCCATCATTGTGATGAGAGGAAACCAAACGTCCCCCCCCCAACACACACAAACACATGCTCGTGACTTTCCTGTATATCCACCTTTTCTCCTGCTTGGCAAGGGTCCTAAATTGCACGCATCTGGCGTGACACTCACACTTTCCAACTCTCACACTCATACAAGAGTTCTTACAGTTTATTTATATTATTCCATTTTAAAAGTAAAACCTTGGGGAAGTTTGCAAACCCTACAGACTATTTAAAAGTTAATAAAACTATTCCTTACATGTAAATGAGTGTGCAGGGCTTGTCTCGAAATGACAATCTCATGCCAGCCAGTTGACCAAAGTTGGTGACACTTCCTTGGCCAAGCTTGCTTAATCATGATGATGAAGCAAAAGCGCGCAAAATGGCGATGGTGAGCAGGCACATTGTAGACAATGCTTTTCGATTTCTTAGCTTTTGTTGCACCTTAAATCAGGGCTACCAAACTATCCAAAATATAGCTTAGGCCCATACAGTCAGGACACAGCCAATGTGAACAGGGGTAGAATTAAAATAGAGTGAAGATCTGTCCCATTTTGGAATGTTTCCACTCACTATGAGCCAGCAAAAATCTGTGGGTTTGTCACAATAGATCAGTATTCGATCGTGAGTTGAACACAGGGCATATAAACTCCAGGATCATTAATGACAGTCTCGAGAGCACCGCCCTTAAAATGGGGGAGACCAGGTTAGGGAGTATCAAAGATCTGGGCTGCTCCACCAGCCCACTTGAAAAACCACCATAGTTTTTTCTCCTTTCGTGTTTGCCCTTCACCAACAACACCATTTTAATCTTCTTTAATCTTGCATAAAAACTCACCATGACATGCATTCCACATTCCCAACTCCACAAAGCATAAAGTTTACATAGACCTCCCTCCTCCCCCCCCATGGGGCGGAGCTCAAACATGTCACAGCTCTCAGACCTCTCCAGGTTGGATGAGGTGGAGCCTTAACAGTGACTGCTGGAGATTATAAACAATCGCGAATCAGCACTGAACAGACGGAGATCTCCAGTACAGAACGTCATGGCCGCCAGCAAAGTGCAGAGTTTTCTGATCACCGGAGCCAACCGGGGCCTTGGCCTTGAGATGGTGAAACAGCTGGTGGAGTCCCGAGCTTCCACCTGCCGGCTGTTTGCCGCCTGCCGCGACCCTGATGCCCCAAAGTCACAGGTACGAGGGAGGCAGCTGGCTGGAGAGGGACTCATGGCCAAAATGGCCAACCACAATTAAAATCAGTGATGCATTAATAAACGGTATTTAAGCGGCGTGTTTTACAAACGTGCGGGTGCATGCTGCTCATTACAGACACGGGTTATGCCCTTGAGGTGCACTTTGCATTAGATTAAAACAGACCCTATGTGTCTTGAAGAGAACTATCTGTAAAACCCGTAAGCTGTAGAAGTTAATTTGGGCCACCTTAAACATGAAATGATGATGATGATGATGATGATGAAGGTTGTCATGCCATTCTATTTTCTTCTCTCTCAGGGCCTACAAGATCTGGCTAAGAAGTACCCCAAAGACATCACTGTGATCCAGCTTGGTAACATGCATCTAACTCTCGCATTCCTCCACTCACTTCCTGTCCCTCTCTCATTCCTCTCATCCTCTCTCCTTCTAAGTGACATCATACGATATCAATATTAGGAACTAACCTCTACTCAGATCCAATTCTATTCAGATTCAAATGAAAACAGATCCAATTCTATACAGATCTGGATGTACTCAAACCCAATTATATTCATGTCCAGTTGTTCTCAGATCCAGTTGTATTTATGTTATATTCTACTCAGATATCACTGAACTTAGATCCAATTAAATTTGGATCCCAAAATTTCAATTGTAGTCAGATCTGATTGTACTCATATCTGATTGCACTCAGAGTAAATGTATTCAGATTCAATTCTACTGAAATCCAATTGCATTTAGACCTGATTGTATTCACATCCAATTACACTTAGATTTGATTTAAAAGATCTGATTTTATTCAGAACCAATTGTACTCAGTTCCGCTTCTCCCTCCCCAAACCTGATCAGATACCACAGACCCAAGAAGCATGAAAGAGGCAGCGATGAAGGTGGGGGCTGTGCTGGAGGGGAGTGGACTGAACGTGCTGGTGAACAATGCAGGCGTGCTGCTACGTGGGGATCTACTACACACCAGCGAGCAGGAGTTCCAGATGTCGATGGACACCAACCTTATGGGGCCAATCAGAGTCACTAAGGTGGGGATCCCACCTGAGTTAAATCAGGTTTTATGACGGATGAGGTTCTCAAGCCTGTACTCCCCTGGACAGACTCACTGAGTCTGTTTGGAACCAATAAGAATTTCAGTACAACTGACCTCTGACATGGCATTTTTATTTAAGTGTTAAATTTCTGAGATCAGACTACAGTTAGCTAAAGATGCATATGTGGCAATCCAGCTTATTTTTTAAATATATTTTAAGTTTAATTGCTAGGGGTGTTTATTAAGACTCAGTACGTTATAAATGTAACTGCAGCAAGGAGTCATTATTCTACCATCTACTGGTGACACTAAAAACATTTAATGCTGTGTGTCATGCTTTTCTGAGAGCGGAAATTCATTTTACTATTTTTAGTTGAAGCCTTTAGTTTCCACAGAAAACCATGAACCCAACTATAAAAAAATAAAAGCGAAACATTATGAAGATACATTAAATTACGTGACTAATCCGTTATTTTAATCTAGCCATGTTTCACGTTCCTTGATAGAAAGATAAAAAACTTTTTTTGGCTTATTTCTTCTACCATTAACTATTAATCTTAAAACATCTTAAAACATTATTAATATCTGCATGATGATGTTGTGAAGGACCTCTCGCTCCCTCCCCTGAAGGAGTTCCTGCCCTACCTCCTCCAAGCCTCCAAAGCCTCCACCCAGCCGGGCATGTCCTGGTCCAAAGCTGCCGTCATCAACATCTCAACCCTCTTGGCCTCCATAAAGTTAGTCCCAGAGACATATATGGCCCACCCTGCCATCTCCTACAGGATCAGCAAGGTATAGAGCATGTGCCATCTGCCTCAGATGTCTTCCTTGAAAAGATTTCTCTTTTATCCGCCATGAAGGTCTTAAAAGTTGTCACACTGTACTCCCCTGCACAGACTCATTGAGTCTATTTGGAGCCAATAAAAATTTCAGTACAACTGATGCTGTCTGATGTGGCATAAACTGATTGGTTGGATCACAGCAAGACGGGGGCCAGTGAATGTCCATGTAGGCCATGTAGCTGATTAACTGCTCTAATGTGTGACATCTGGCACATATCAGTATTGTGCTATTGACATTATTATGGAAACATTCTTATTTGTTCACAGGCTATACTGTATTAGCTTCTCATTTGTTAGCATGCTGTGCCTCAGATTTTTTGATAAACAATGAATGTGAGCTAGTCCCAGGCTCATTGTTCATCCTCCCTTTGTTACCCAGTCTGCACTGAACATGTTTAACCAGTGTGCCGCGTTTGAGTTCACCAAGGACGGGATCCTCTTCGCTGCCATTCACCCTGGCTGGGTCCGCACGGACATGGGGGGTCCAAATGTGAGTGATTTGCCAATAAATGGTTTGTGGTGAGGCAGGGATGGGGGTCTAAATATCACATTTCCAGTTTGTATGACTGATACTTTACCGCCAAACACAAATCGATCTGGTGTACAATGGTGAAGCCTGCTTTGATGTTTTATTACCACTAGGGGGAAATCGACATAGTAGAGAGTGTGCAGGGACTCCTGAAGGTGATGGGCTCCCTCACTGAAAAGGAGAATGGAGCTTTCCTGGATTACCATGGCAAGCCCCTGCCTTGGTGAACACAGGCCCCCCAACAGGATCTGAATAAAGGTGGATGTGAATAATAATGCGATTCTGTTTTGTGATTGATGGGCAGTAGTCCTTATTGCCTTGACAGAAATAGCAGCTAATCAATTAATTTCAGCTTCTCGAACCGAACTTTTAATCTATCCATTTTTCAACTATTGATTCTGCAGGAGCAAATATACATGTTTTTTTTTTATAAAGGAGGGTGCCATAATTCATGCAGAGGGGCCGACCTTATCACCTGTTATCCAGTCTGAGGTCATGGGGGCCTGGGACATAAAATAGGAAACGTAGAGATCAATGTTGGGGTACACACTGGTTGGGGACCAGCCTGAATGAGATGCCAGTCCCATCGAACATGCTATCAGTTTCTGTTTGATTTTAACAAGACGACTTGGTCATGTAGTGAAGGCCAAAGCCCACGGACATTAATGAGCCCAAATGTGGCCTCCCAGACATGTCAATACCAAAGGGGGGAGGGGTGTTCTTTATGTGTAATAAAATAATCTCTTGGTGACTGACCTTGCTTTTTCACCTGGAGTGAAGAGGGAGTCAGCAGGAGTCAGTGCTGCCGGACTAATGCATAGAAAATGTCTTTGTGGTTCTTTAATCAGATCTCTGTAATGGGGCGGCCTTCACTGGGAGCATGTGCTGTTGTTTACTGATTGTGGGTGGGGGGCTTGGGGGGTTGGCAGTGTGTACTACAGCCAACGATGATGATGCAGAAAACCATGTGGACCATGTGTGCCGGTGGCATTTGGAATTAGAGGTTCTATGGTGAATGACTCTGGTCCCTAATGGACAGGCGTCTGTGCTAGCAGTCCAAATGTAAGAGTGTGTGTGTGTGTGTGTTCTAAGTGGGCGCTGTGTGTGTGTGCTTGTGTGTGCTGTAAGAGGCCACTGTGCGTGTATGTGTGTGTGCTCTAAGTGGGCGCTGTGTGTGTGTGTGTGTGTGTGCGTGTGTGTGCTTGTGTACGCTGTGACTGGGCACTGTGTGTGTGTGTGTGTATGTGTGTGTATGTGGGTTTGCATAGATCACATTTGATAAAATTGTCCCCAAAGTGCAGTAAAACATACACACAGACACACACACACAGATAATTTTATCATGTGAATTAACCTTAAAAGCGTGAGAAAATTATTTTTTAATCTTCTTGCTGTCATTTCCTGGCTGAATGTAAGTATTGCAATTACTAGTAAAGATCATTTAACGATTTAAAATAGTAGTACTCAATTGTGGCCACCAGACAGCAGCATAAAAACTGAGAAAAACTACTTTCTCATGATCAAATCAAGTAATTTGTAAACAAAGACACTTTCATATTAGCCCTGCACATTATACCCCAAAAACCAAAGATTTAAAACTTCGGCCACCTGGTCAACTAAATGGAATTATGGCCATCTGGTCAACTAACATGGTCGTTGGTTGACCAGTTGGCCGGAGTACCAAATCTTCGGTTTTACGGGCATAGTTTGTGAGATTGATGCAGTCAGGGAGCGAGGCAGTCAGGGAAGGGATTAAGCCTCGGCCCCCAAGGACACAACGGTAATAAGGTTGTGGTTAGGGTTGGAGGTACCAATGGGTCCTAGGAAATCTATACAGGTTGGGGTGCACCTTCACTGGTTAGGGTTTCATCGAGAGTCCGCTGCTCCGTAGAGATAGATAAAACCCTAGGTCAATGTCCAAGCCAAAGTCAAACCCTAAATCAAAGTGCAACCCTAACCCTAAGTCAAAGTATAACCCTAATTCAAAGTCCAACTCTAAATCAAAGTCCAACCCTAACCCTAGGTCAATGTCCAACCCTAGGTCAAAGTCAAACCCTAATTCAAAGTCCAACCCTAGGTCAAAGCCTAACCCTAACCCTAAGTCAAAGTATAACCCTAATTCAAAGTCCAACCCTAAGTCAAACTCCAAACCTAGATCAAAGTATAACCCTAAGTCAAAGTACAACCCTAACCCTAACCCTAACCCTAAACCCTAACCCCTAACCCTAACCCTAACCTAAGGTCGAAGTCCAACACTAATTCAAAGTCCAACCTCCGGGGACTGTCCGTGAAACCTGCGGGGACCAGCGGACCCTCCATGAAACTGTACCCAGGGAAGGTGCACCGAAGCCTGGGTACACTTTCATAGAGGTATTTGGTACCTGCAGAATTGTTTGGCGTACGTCTGGAAAATTACATATGTTCCTCCTGAACTTCGCCACCAGTCCCAGCTTTCATATCTACCCTTGGAAAGTGCACCAAAACCTGGGTAGCCTTCCTATGGACACACAAGTAAATAGCTCCGGGGACCAGCGAACCCTCCTTGAAACCCTACCCAGGGAAGGTGCACCAAAACCTGAGTACATATTTATGGAGATACCGGTACCTAACTCCAGGGACCAGTGGACCCTCCTTGAAACCGTACACAGGGAATGTGCACTGAAGCCTGGGTACACTAACACAGAACTACCGGTACCTGCAGAATTGTTGGGTGTAAGTACGGAATATACAATTAGGTGCGTAAGTGGGTGGATGCAAGGATGGGCCCAAATTAGCCAGTGCAGTTTTGGGGCCCTGGGATGCTGGGGTCACAATTTTATAACCCTAGACAGGACTAAGTGCACCTTCCCTAGGTAAGCATCCAGGGAGCCTCTGGTGTGTCCCTGGAAGTAGGTACTGGTGGGCTCCTAGGAACCCTAGCTGAGACTCAGTTCACCTTCCCTAAGTAGGCATTGAGAGAGCCTCTGGTGTGTCCCTTGAGGTATGCACTAGTGGGTCCCTGGGAACCCTAGCTGAGACTTAGTGCACCTTCCCTGGGTAGGCATCCAAGGAGCCTCTGGTGTGTCCGTGGAGGTATGCACCAGTGGGTCCCTGGATACCCTAGCAGGGACTCAGTTCACCTTCCCTGGGTAGGCATCTAAGGAGCCTCTGGTGTGTCCGTGGAGGTATGCACTAGTGGGTCCCTAGGAACCCTAGCTGGGACTTAATGCACCTTCCCTAGATAGGCATCCAAAGAGCTTCTGGTGTGTCACTGGAGGTAGATACTGGTGGGCTCTTGGGAACCCTAGATGGGACTGAGTGTACCTTCCCTGGGTAGGCATCCAAGGAGCCCCCGGTGGGTCCCTGGCCGGGACAGAGTGCACCTTCCCCCGGGTAGACATCCAGGGAGCCCCTGGTGGGTCCGTGGCCGGGACAGAGTGCACCTTCCCCCAGGTAGGCATCCAGGGAGCCTCCAGTGGGTCCCTGGCCGGGACAGAGTGCACCTTCCCCTGGGTAGGCAGCCGGGGAGCCTCCGGTGGGTCCATGGAGGTAGGCACCGGTGGGTCCCTGGGAAATCAGAGTCTCGGCAACATCTCTGGTTCTGAACTTTCATTCTGCGCTTCCACACTTTTGCCACAAGGTGGAGACAAAGAAATGTACTCATAGAGAATTGTAATTTAGGACCATTAGCAGTTTGATGTTTGCTTCCCGATCAAGACTCACAATCTTACAATTTATTGTTCTTTTTGTCCTCCTTATATTATATATTTATTTATTTATTTATTTTCAAATTATTATTCCAATGATTTAATGTTATTGTACTTTCTGTTTATCCAGACCTTATTCTTTTTCGAGCAGACAGGAGGGGGCGTCACGGCTGAACCCTATGAGCTAGGGCTCTGAAATTTGGCGTGCATTAACTAGATTTAGGTATGAGTGAGTGTGCAAAGTTTCATGGGTGCATGCCTTACAGAACAAGTTTGGTGGATTTTTAAATGTGTAAGGTTAGGGCGCATCAGGCCTCAGAGTGGACATGAGGGTTAGGGGTTAGGGTTAGGGTTAGGGTTAGGGCAAGGAGTAGGTGTTTTAAGTTTTCCAACCGGTAGGTGTCTCACTGACTTTGAAAGGCTTTCC
>JAODKF010000050.1:15445114-15459177 GCA_026779585.1 Mormyrus proboscirostris | reverse complement strand
AATTTATGTACAGGCTATGAATAGGAACATAAATATAAAACTATACAGAAATATGAAATATATATTAAAAAAAAAATAATAATAATAAAACATAAAAAGGAAAGTCTTACTGGAAAGACGGTTAAAATGAGGCTTGTGTATGTAATGAGGTCTGTCAGGGCCAGTGACACTATGTCCTGGGTTACAGTAAACCACAAATTAAGACTAACGCAGAGCTTGTAGTGTGTACAGGTAAAGGAACGGTGGTCCTTTGTGGTCCAAGAACAGCAGTCTGAGTCCCTCATTTCTCTAAGCAATGCCACAGGAAAACGGCAAGTAGGGCATGAGGTCAAAGGTTAAAGGGCAAAGCAGCCCGGACGATGGCCTGGCAACGTCCTACATGAAGCTCCCTGTCCGGAAAACGAAACGTCTTTTCTTAACAAAGCGAAGGCGTGATGCACGTTCGGTGAGGCGGTGGTTGGGAAACACGCCCGGACGTCACCTCCGGTCTCCATGGTTACAGCCGGCCCACCTTGGCGTCGCCGATGGCCCCCCAGACGTCGAACACGAACTCGTCAGGGAAGGCGAAGTCGCCCAGGGTCTCGTCCAGAGCCTCGGCAAACTCGTCAGGGTTACGCTTGTCCTTACCCAGCTCCACCATGGTGGCCGCTGTGCGTCACAGACACGCCTGGATGAGTAACCATGACTACTGCACCCTCATACACAGACACGCACACACACGGCGTAACGCGAGCGGTTCCCCTACCCAGCTCACTGTCTCTGATTCCCATGTAGCTCTCCAGGAGGTCATCAACCTTTTCAATGGCCTTCTCTTCAAAAGCAGATGGCTGAGAGACAGTGAGGTGAAAGACAGAGAGAGGTTACACTCAAGCCACTGCCAGCCACAGCGGGGGGGGCTATTGTTTTCTCAGACACCATATACTCTGTTGACTGCCCTCTTCATCCAGGTAGACAGGCAGGTAGGGGTGATGGAGGGTTTACTACACCAGCAAACGTACCAATTCCTCCACAGTAGCGGGCCCCTTGGACCTCAGACGCAGAGTCCCTCGCCCCGTCCCCAACTGGCCCCCCCCAGATCCAGCTCGGGCACCCCCAGATCGCTGACTGATCATATCTGTAAACATAAACATAAAAATGAAAAAAACACATTTATCCTCTTATTGTCAATACAGTCATTTGTAAAAAGAAAAAAAAAGGTTAAATTAAATAGTGAGGGACAAATTCACAATTCCCCGTAAGGTCAAACTGATTTGCCACGACTCATCATAGACACCCCAACCTACCAAATGCCTTCAGGGGCTCCACCAGTTTGAGGCAGAAGTTCTGCCCCCTGGGAAGGTCCTTCAGCATCTTGGCGACTTCATAGTGTCGGCAGCCAATCAGACTCTTTCCATTGATGGATTCGATCATGTCCCCGACGTTGACAAGTTGCATTTGGTGAACGATGCTTCCTTCTCTAATTCTCTGAAATACGCAGGTTTTTTTTTTTTTATATAAAAAATAGCATGTTAGCAGAGATGCCATTTCCCTCCCCCCTTGCTCCGAAATCCAGTTAGCCTGTTTCCTGAAAATTCAACCCTGCAAGTTTTACAGCAATTAATTAGTAACCGAACAATATCTAATAGCAGATAATATAACTCGTTGTCAATTGCCAATTAAAATAAAACGACGTATTCTGCAGCCAATCGGAAGGGATATTTGCTCACTTCCTCCCCACCCAGCGAGCCGCTTCCAGTCCCTGATTGCCTCCCCCCCCCACCTTGATGAAAGCGTATCCGGCCCCGTTGTCCGTGATGGTGAGCCCCAGGGCATCCTCGCCCTTAAACACATCCACCTCCTTCCTCTGACCCTTTACATGGGCGAAGATGAAATCCTCCAGCCCGATTTGGCCACCCAGCAACTTCTCCATGTCCACCTTGTGGGTGTTCAGTGTGCAGAACATCACCTGGAACAAGGGGGTGTACGACTAAAATTCAATTCAATTTATTTTCATATAGCACCTTCCCATTCATTGAGTTCCCCATTCACTACATTATTTACACAGAATAATACATGATCAGGTGGTTCACTACTTGGTGATATTTCCTACTGAAAACATTACTACATTCTGAAATGTGCCCACAGCTAATTGGATTTACTTCCCCCTGTTACTATGAAGATATTACTGGCTTCCTGCACCACCCACATCAGCCGGCGGGATCCCGAAGGCTTCCCCGATCTTGGCATAAAGCTCCCGCACGTTGCTGAAGCCTTCGATGCGTCCGGTCGGACTCCCATGGGCCAGCTGCGTGTGGAAGACCAGCCGTGGCCTGAGGCTGGCGGGAGGTGGGGGGAGGCCTGGGGTGACCGTCCCTAGGGAGGCCCCCTCCCGGGCGCCACCGCCCCCCACACCGTCCAGCCCCGCCACGTCAAGGCCCGCCCGAATCGGCTCCGCCTCCTCGTTCTCCACAAGCGGCGGTGCCTTCTTCCTCCGACCCAGACCCAGTGGCATTGCTCGGCCGTCCGCGTCCGCTACTCCGGAGCCAAGCCTTTGTCTGTCGCTTCTCAAGCCCCCCTCGGCGCAGGCCTGGGCATGCCACTGAGCGCCGGTGCTCTCGCTGGGGACTGGATGCCTGCCCGCGCCTCCCACGGCTCCACCAGCAGGTGGCGTGAGCGTTAGTGTTTCAAGTTCCCCAGGAGTCTGAGACACATTCACCGCCTGATGGTATACTAGCCCTTACTTGGATCTACGCCCTGGAAAACAGAAAGAGTGTCTAATATAACATCATGAAATAATAAATCACACCACAGGTCGTATAAACAACCTGATGAACTGGTCACACACCAATCGGTTTGCCTTAACATCAGTATGCACAGGGCCGTTTGAAGGAATTTGGGGGCCCCAAGCAAAATGGACATGGAGGGCGCTCACACAGTTTGTCGCTGCATTTTATTCTTAACCAGTCGTTGTCTTGGGGCCCCAGGCCAGCTCGGGGCCCCAAGCAATTGCTTGGTTTGCCTGCCTTGTCGCGACGGGCCTGAGTATGCAAACAATTTTACAACGAGCTGGATTCAAATAGAGGGCCTCCTCTCGCAGCTCTACTGGAGAGACGTTTGTAAGTTGTTATGGCGCTTACAAACAACTGCATCATCGCCGTATTTTCTGCTTCAGCACAAATGCTGTGTGCAGTTATGGTGAAGCCCGTGTTTACCGGAGCTCTGCACGAAGCTGCTTAGCGGAACCAGTCGGGACCAGCGTTCCGATCCGAGCAGCAAAACAATCACGTGTCACCCTTCCTCCCGGGCCCCCTCCCCCCAAAATCTGTGACAAATTTCAGGTCCGACTGCCTGTATTTCCACTTTTGGGGACGGGTGGGGGTGTCGGGAGTGCGATCCGTTTCACTCGCCATTAGCAGCTCGACTCTTGCCTAAGGAAGCCGACTGAAGCGGCTGTAGGTGAAGCAGACTTTTTTAACGCAATACCGTTAGCTGGCTGGTTAGCAGTCGCCTCCCTAGCCGCTAGTGTCGATCGCATCTTGCTGTTGCGCAAGCAAACCAGTTGACCAGTTAGTGAGTGAACATTGTTCGCAGTTTTTTCACTAGTTTAAAACAATGTTCATATGGATGAATCGCCTAACGTACCCCGATGTAGCCATACAAAACCTAACTTGGTGATCAAATTTACCTTTTCATTTAAAAAAAGACAATGGTGTCATATATTTCGTTTGATGGCCAGCCGAAAGGATGCGTGTTTAGGGGATACTTACCAAATCATATGTTTTTCTCGGTCCCCGGTCCCCCTGCGCAGGATCCAGCGCTAGATCCAAGCAAGACGTTCAGTTCCAGCCCCAGTTCAGCAGCCGACAATGAGACTGGAGGAATAGCGGAGGTACGTCACCACACTAGGGCGGGACTTAAAACTCCACAGCCAATTGAATCGCACCCCACACCCAATCATCATCGGCATCATCATCTCCATCTTTCCAGAACAGGGACCGGGATTTGTTGGGTTGTCCTGTGAACCCGTTACTGACTAATTCACGACAGTTTATCCACCCTTAAACTATCGAACTATTTGATTAGTGCGAAAAACGTAGAAAACGACAAACTTTGGAATAGACCTTGATGGAGCTGGTTTAGAGCACGTCTGGCTATCTGTCACAAGTGGTGTAAACATTGTACTCACACATTATATGTAGAATTTTTCAGCTGAATTTTCATTTGGTTTTAAATAGGATTTTGAGCTCCAAACTGGTGTGTAAATTAATATAATAACCACATGCCCTTTTCTCGACTATGACCACTCTACTGATGAGTTATAAAAGCCACTGCATGCAACCATCAAGGAAGGAGATATTTTCGGTGACTTTAGTGTAATTGCATTTAAAATTAAACGCTCCGTTTTAAATAAGAGAAAAAAATCTTAATTTTACCCGTGATCGCGTCATATAATCATATAAATGTTTTTCTATAGTTATATTTCTTTTCAAGTAAACCCCCCAAAAAACTCTTAGATCATTTCTGATATTTGAATGTTTTATACGTTTGTCATGGTTCACTTTTTACACAATAAACTATACACGTATGTCTTAGGAATCCCAGTTATTTAGTTATATTTGATCCTAAAATTACTGGTGATTGTATATCGTAATTAGGGCATATAATTCGTAAGTAGTGCCCGTAATTGGAGATCGTGTCCGTTAATTCTGTCACAACCAATATTCCAATATCATCCCATAGAAACTCTAATAGGGAATTCCAACTTGAAGTTGTATTTCAAAGTGGCTTCCAACTGATGATTTTGTACTGGTTTTGATTACAGGGAGCATTTTCACTTTGAACTACTTTTTTTTCTAGTTAAAAAAGTAACATCCCTGTTTGTCCTGCTGTCATAACTCTGTTTGTTTCTGTCATCAGAAGCAGCACCAGCACTTGCCTGCCCCCTGCTTTAATACTCAGAATTTAAAATTGGGACTTTGCCATCTTACTCATTTGACTTCCTCTGCTGGCCCCTGGACGATGGGCTTCCCCTTTGAGTCTGGTTTTTCTTCCTTCTAGGGAGTTTCTCCTTGCCACTGTCACCTCTGGCTTGCTCACTAGGGTTTTGGGTAGGGATGATGTAAAGCGCTTTGAGGCAATTTAATGTTGTGAAAATGTGCTATACAAATAAAACTGAACTGAAAATTGAATTGATTCACAGCAAGGGGTCCCCACTTATTTTTTACTCCAAGGGCCAAATTCCACCAGCAACACCAAGTCAGTGTCCATTGTTTCTGAAAATATTGTCTATTGGGATGGTCTCTGGTTTTACGATAACATTTGCCGATCAGGCTGTGGATGATCCAATTCGGATAGTTGATTGTGTGGTCCAGATTATAAAGTATATTATACATATTATACATAAAGGTATATTGGTGAGCACTGATTTACAGCAAGCTTTTTGAAAAGTATTTATTGTTGTATTTAAATATCCACACAAAGAATATACATTGGTTCCAGAGCCTTGAGGACCAAAGTTAACAAATTTGCATAATCTCTGGTCCAAGGCATTTATAACGAAATAAGCAGGTGATGCATCAATCTACCTAAGATGGATGTTGGGAAGTGTTTTCACTGCATCAGATAGCTGAGATCTTTAATGTTTAGTGTTTGACTTCGAACTGCACCGTTGTCACTAAGCAGCTTCACATCCAGGCTTTCCGTGATCAGCTTCAAATGATCAAAGCAGAATCAGGCAAAATCATTAAAAATGAGGCAGGTGTCAATATGTTTCAGAGCTGAGCTACACTGCCCTCACATCCAACACTGACAATTTAAATCTAAAAGACAGAGAAAAAGAAAATTGTATGGGTTTTAGATACAAAGCATACATTCTCTAACACTGAACACTCATTCTCAGATTGACATTTTTACATTTGCTAATACATATATACAAGTAAATTCATAATTAGTCCACATTTACCAACCGGCCCTCACCAGAAACGGCAACTGAAATGACTTCTTGTCCATATAACATCATCAATTAAGTAATTAAGAGATAGCTGAGGTAGAACAGAATCCAACACACTCGAATGACCTCTATGACTGGGACTGCCAAGCAGTGAGGTGTTTCTTAAGAATACAAGAGACACATCCAGCCCAGACCGGGACTGGTTTATTGTTACCCGAGCATGCAGTGAACACAAAAATGAATCAGAACAACAGACTGAGATTGAAAGGATTTTGCACCAATTTCAACATCTTAATTACGCAAATAATATATACAACTGCAGTTATTTCTGTAATGTAATGCCTACTAAAGACTCAATTTTACTTCTGGGATTTTGCACAATGGCATATCATAAATAAGATATAGTTTATTATTTACTTCTAATTGCATCAATCAGGCCTCATGCGAGGGACTGTTTGGACCTTTTGCATTAATGAAAGAGGGAAACCAAATCTAAACTGCTCCACAATCCTGCATCTGCAGAAGAAGGTTTCTCTTTTTAAGGAAGTAGAAATCTGAGTACCTAGAGGCGTCGGCCAAATTTGGGCAATCACAATAAAGTAGTATAGTTCTGTTGAATTAAGAACTTAGACGTAGTCAGACCCTACAGGATTTAGGACTTTTCTGGTGTCACATGACAAGGAAAGAAGAGAAGAAATTTGACTCAGTGAGGGAAAAACAACCCGGTGCATGACAAAGGGGAGAAAAGTTACCCATGTGTGAAGAAAACTCTGCACTTTAGGAACATCTAGTTTTTTCATTGTGACTCATGCATACATCACACACATATTCATGAATCAAGCTCATGAAACGCTGAACCACACCAGGTAACAGCACCTCCCAGTGGAACTGTACTCATCTGCAGTCAGTCAAAAACATTATCATGACAGGGTGTACTTCTGATGAGCCTTATTATAACATTTCACGCACGATATTGATCCAGAAATTTCCCCCCATCCACCTTATTCTAACCTCAAACACTCTATGAAGCTTGTTCTTTTGAATATCTGACAAACATAAATAAAACTTTCAAATTCCAAAAGATGACAAACATGCTAAGCGAGTTAGCATATGCTAATGCTTCCTGCCAATCAGGCCACTCCTCTGCTTTTAATGCTCTGATGGAGGTAACAACAGATTAAGATGATTAGAAATATGTTTTGTATTAATCAGTAAGCTTTGTTAAACAAATAAGTTAATTAAAATATTTTCTGTAGTCTGTAGTTCCAGGAAGACGTGCTTGAGAATATGGCAGAGTGAGCCCCAGTGAGAAGCGTGGGTGGTGGGACCGTGCCACCGGGCCGCGTCCTTCTGTGCAGGGACTCAGGGCGGGAGCACCTGGCTGAGAGCGTGGCGGGTCCCTTGGCTCAGCTGTTCAGGGAATGCCACCTCAAACTGGAGCACCAGGTCACCCCTCTTCTCGGGGCACTTGGACAGGGGCAGGCCCTCTCCAGTGATGCGCTTCTTTGTCCCAGGCTTTACCACATCCCGGATCGTCATGGTGATAGTCCGGCCATCCAGTGTGGGGACCGTGACAGTGCAGCCGCAGAGTGCCTGGGGGTGGGGGCATTGAGAGGATCAGCGAGCACAGACAGGGAAAGAAAAGGCATTCTGCATTTCTATCACACCCCACAGCCAATAGAATAAGAGTATATTTCTTGACAACAGCCCGGATGCCATATGTTCGATCAGCAAACGAATGAAAACATTTCACCTACATTAATGATTATAGTGGTACACTGTAATTCATGGTGACTGCAATATTAAAAATAGCAATGAAAGCTTTACACATTTATAAGGATCCATTACTGCATCAGTTTCAGCCAGGGGACTCAAAGGCACAACAGCAATGCCGCTGTCTCTCTATCTACCATACTAACACACTGACCAGAGAACCTGCGCACTCACATCTCTCAGGGGGATCCTCGTGAGGTAGATGATGTCAGAGCCCTCCCTGCAGAAAACTGGGTGTGGCTTGTCCTTGACCACAAACACCACGTCAGCGGGGATGTTGGAGGCTGTCTCGTCACCTTCTTGGGGGAAGGTGATCCTGGTCCCCTCCTTCCATCCCTGGCGGATCTCCACGGTCAGGATCTTGTCCTCGCGGCGTGTCGTCCGGCCGTCCGCATTCAGCCGCCGGTGGGAGATCTTCATCTTCTTGGTGCAGCCAGTGAACACCTCCTCCAGGCTCACTTGTAGGTTGTGCACCACAGGGGCGTCCTTCTTCTTTCGGGTCCCAGGGGCGCTTCCTGGCCGCACCCTAAAGGCCTGCTGGAAGCCAGGCATGCTACCCATCCCAAATCCGGCAAAAGGGTCATTGATGTCCATATCCCCATCCATCCCGCTCTTCCCGAAAAAGTGGTCGAAGGGATTACGGCCTCCGAAGAACTCCGCAAACGTGGCGTGCGGGTCACCGTGGAAGGTGTAGGTGAAATCAGAAGCACTTGAACTGCCACCCCTAGGAGATCCTTTTAAACCTGCGGAGATGCACCAAGAGAGCAAATGAGCAACTCGATGCTGCTTAACAGAAAACAGAGGCATTTATGTCCAGAGAAACAAATTAATCTACAGTGCCTTTTAAATTTAAAGACTTTATACTGTTATAAAACTAAATCAATATGCCCTTTTTTACGGTTAATAACATCAGCAGGCTCCCAAGGAGTATGATTCAGGATATCAGGTCATCCATCCATTCATCCATCCATACATCCATCTATCTTCCATAAGCACTTCACCCAGTGCAGGTCTTGGAGAACCAGGAGCCTACCTCAGGAGGCACAGGGCAGGGAATACTAGGGCATGATATCAGTCCATCATCGAGAACACAGAAGCAGATATAAGCAAAACAAAATTTAAAAATCTAATTAATTAGCGCCAAATGCGATGTAAATAACACGTCGAAGGACTGTGGCAAAAAAGGAAAAAAAAAAATGTACACACACACACAGACTCAGATCGGTATTCAGACCGACAGCCATAACGCTGCCCACTGACCCACCACTGCACCCATGCAGAAAATCACACTCCCATTAGAATCAGAAAACTATCTGGGAATAGGACGTAGGACATAATAATCACAGCTGGTCATTGACACAACAAAATGCGGTTATAAACCTTAATCGACCCATTTTTATAAGCTGACGAGTTATATACCCTCTTGAGAAGTTAAAGTTATCCGCACATGGGTTAAAGGACTCGGCTGATTTACCTTCCTCTCCGTGTAAGTCGTAAAGGTCCCGCTTCTTCTTGTCGCTCAGGACATCATAAGCTTCTGCAATCTCTTTAAATTTCTCCTCGGCTCCGGGTGACTTGTTCTTGTCTGGGTGGTACCGCAAGGCTTGTCTGCGATATGCTTTTTTGATCTCGTCATCCGAGGCGTCCTTCTGCACGCCCAGCAGTCGGTAATAGTCTTTACCCATGGCGACCGATATTTAACGGCGATATTAACTTTTTAAAAGAGGCATTAATCCCGACCAAGCTCGGTCACGTCGTTTCATTCCGCTCGTCGTTCTTTCATCGGCTGACCAACATTCACAAAACGGACGTTTTGATCATTTCCCAGCAAAATCGTCGCCTCCTTCGGGCGGCAGAAACGCGACCCACAGTCTCCGCTCAGGCTGCTCGCGAATCGCGGAGAAACTTCCAGAATGCGCCGCTAGACACGCGACACTCCTGACTGCACTTCCGCGTGCCGGCGATCGCTAGGTGTCGTCACAGGGCTCGCTCCGCCGCACATACATGTAAACAATAGACGTCACTAATAACAATAATAACAACAACAATAATAATGACAACGATAATTACTTTGTGCTTTAAAGACCCCATGGATAACGGTAATTGGTACCATTTTAAACATTTATTAGAAACAATGTCTGATTTCTCTAGATGTTTGATTTGACCCTTAAATTCAACTCAATCTTCTTTTGCACGCCCAGCAATACGTGGACGTAGTTGGGTGCACTAGGTCACACGTGGAAACTGCAAGAAGAATGTGTACCAGAATAAGATTTGCTCAGGCAGCCTTAACATCATCATTCTGAAATGCCTGTTTTGAAATACTGCTGCTTGTTGACTGTTCCCCTCCTGCTTATCTCCCCCTAGCCCAGAAGGGGGCTCTCTTCCTGTCAGACATGGGAGGTGCAGGCTGGCTGTTTCTCATAATTTCAGAAATCCCAGCAATCCCAGCCATGCTGGCGCTTCAGCGGCTGAAATAAGAACTGCCCCACAATGCTCTTCTCTTGGAGTACCTCCCACTTCCTGCCCACTTGTGGGTGTATGTGATAAACAGATTCTCACCAATTTTTTTTTTTTTGCCACAGCCATGAGTCAGACACAGTGGATGTGTTGATTACTGCCTGACATTTCCTTTACATGCTCCATCTTGTACAACAGCACCTAGTGGGAGGAGCTACAGCAGAGGGGGTGGAGCCAGTTGCTCACACATGGAGCAGTAGGCATTTTAAATTTAGCAAACGGAGCAGTGATTCTGAGTATCCTGCCTATCGGATTTCATCTTCTGGTGGAGGGGGGGCAGTCTGTTCCTCAGGTGCTGCCATGGGAAGAGACGGAGGTGGCTACAGCCTGCTCCCCCCCCCCGCACCCTCATCCCACCCCCCACCGCCAGCCCGCTCTCTCGTGTTCATCTCATCAGCGGTTTTCTTGCACGGATACATGTCCTGGCACAGAAATATGGATGGACCTCCTTCTTATCTCTGATGCTTTTGCCATCCCAGCTTTGAGGGCTTGGTAACTTTTTGGTAGGGTAGAGAGAGAACGAAAAGGGAGAGGGGGGAAAAAAGGGAGAAAGAAAGAGTGAAGAAAGGGAAGTGGACGACAAGGAAACAGTGTGAAAAGGAGGTGTTGGAAGGGAGCGTGTGTTTTAAGCCCGGACCGTGAGTGCGTATAACGTCTGGTGGAATTCCTGCTGGATATCTCTCTTCAAGCCTAGGAGGTTTCTGAGGTCAAAGGTCATGGATACCCTGGCATTAGAGGCTAAGGGTGCCAAAAGTGATGGTGTCACTGCACCGGTGACCCCTGTCAGGAAGCCCAAACCTGCCAAAAAGGCCAAGAAAGCTGTTTTCTTTGAGGTGGAGATCCTGGAGGGTAAGACCAAGGAGAAGCTGCTGTTGCTGGACAAGGTGCGAAAGGCACTGTATTGCATTTGTGTTTGTCTTGGCATGTGCGTTTGTGTGCGCCGAATGTGACTATATGTGGCTCTCTTCGTTTAAGGGCTGACATCGCGGCTTTTCAGTCTTTTCTGGGTGTAGGAACCTGTAACTTTGCAGCTGACGGTGACTCATGTCCAGTGCAGCTGACAGAATATCAGCCTGTTGTGTAATTTAACGGCTTTAACGATAACGATGGCGGTAATGATGAGCCGTTAATGTAAGAAGCAGCTGTGCCACTCGACCGATTTGTGACCGGGGATAGCTAATTTAAGTTTGGAGATCATCCCATGCTGCTACAGAAATGGATCGTCCAGTGCAATGCTTAGAAAATGTGTAGTATATGTCAGGCCATTGAAGAATTCTTTTCATTTTTCGTTATCCAAACCCTTTAGGAAAAATAGTTGGAAAAAGAAACACATCAGAGCACTTTTATGATGTTTGTGGATCCGCAGAAGTGCTGAGTCACTTGATACCAACTATGGCATCGATGGCTTGAGCTTGTGGGAACAGACTCAGATAGCTAATTTTACTAACGCTAATCACAGATGAGCTGGCTGGCGGTCATCATCAGGGCCGCTCTGCTGGGCTCATGTTGCAGCCGCAGCTCCGAGCCACCCAAGATGGACTGACGGAAGGCGTGGGCCCGTTGCATGCCAGTCGACACATGGCAAGCGCGTCGTGCCATCCTGATTAAGAACGCTGTTGATTCTGAAGATACATGGTGCTTAATATGGAGCTTTGCTATTGATAGGTAGACAATGCCTCAGTCCAATGGTAGTCAAAGCTCCATGTGGAGACAAACACCCCACTGTCTGAGACAAAGTGAAATTGGCTAAGTTGGCACTCCCTCAGAAGTTGGTACCCATGGAAATCACCCATTTTGCCAAACGTAGGGATTCCCAACTCCTGGTCCACGGGTATTGGGGGATTTGAGAGGAGGAAAGGAGAGGGAAAGAAGGAAATGAAGGATGATAGATTGAGATGATGGTCTTTCTTGCATCACGTACCTTAAAACAAGAAGCACACATTGTGTTTATGGTTGACTGTGTTTTTGTTACAAAAGGTTACTGGACAGTAATATTCGAACAGCCATACCCTTGTGTTTTGTAAATGTAAAAGCAGCAACATCATATCTCTGACTACCACCACCAGTGACCATCTCTCCGCCTGTTCCGCAGGTGGAGCCCAATGCCACCATTGCCGAAATCAAGTCCATGTTCCATAAGTCCCGTAAGTGTCAGATACAGAGGATAAGAGACAGATAAACAGGCATGCAGAAAATCAATCCTAAAGCTGGATTTTCATTAAATTTGTAATGAAATGAATTTGTAAGACAGCAGGGTCAGCCATCATCTCTAGAGCAGTTGGGGTTAAGGGGCGTGGCTCTGGGACCCAATGGTGGAATGATAAATAGTCAACCACGAGATTTGAACAGATAACCTTCTGGACACAACTTCCTAACCCATACCACCACATAGTTCAATCCAATGAGTTCTCATACCCTAAGTATTTAACCTGAAGAAATGCATTAAATTTGTAAAGCATTACCCCTCTATGAGGAACTAAGTCTTTAAAACTAATGACATGCCATGTCTTTATTTCAGATCCACAGTGGTACCCGGCTCGACAATCCTTACGCCTGGACCCTAGTGAGCCTCCTGTCTGCATGTTGATCCATTTTTCCATTCATAGTCCACATTCATGCCATTCTGCACCATGGGACCCTTGACAGACCACAGCTGTTTCACCTCATCCAGTTACATGTATATCTGCACCCTCATCTCTACTGTCAGCACCCCTCAGTCAGAGCCTCACACCTGGATGTCCTCTCCCAGATTGCACTTACATGGTCGGATCACCACACTTTAGCCACAAACATCAAACGTATACATTACCTGTTATGTATCCTAACAGCTCACTGGTTTGACTGGAATGAATTCATCACTAATATTATTACTTTTGCTGGTCCATTTGTCTTTTATATGTCATGAAGCACTGAAAATGACCTCTAATAAAAATTATTACTGCATGAATAAGTATTGCGATGATTAATTCTAGGTTGGAAGCACTGATGAAAAAAGTGTTGCACTTCAGAGCTGTGAATAAATCTGAGGCCGAGGCTGTGTCACTACTGATCCAGGACCAGTGTGGAAAGTTCCTGTGACTCGTGACAAAGTTATCTGGAGAATTCGTCTGACTGACCCAGGAGTACAGGGAGTTTCAGTGACTGGCCTGCATTTTTTATTTTGGATTTATTTGATCCTGGACAATTGTCCCCCACAGAGGGAAAATGCCTCAAAGACGAGGATATCCTGCAGCAACTCCCTGTCGGGACAACCGCCACCTTCTACTTCCGGGACCTGGGTGCCCAGATCACCTGGGTTACAGTGAGTAACCAGGGAAACTCTCCCTACTTCCATTTGCCATTTTCCTTGGTACCAATAATCCCTCAAATGAAAAAAAGCAGTTGTACCAACCAGTCAAACTGAACTATCCTACTTTTTGTTCCTGTTTAAGATTTGTAGAGAAAACTTCCCTTGAAATTTAATTTGCAAGGTTATTAGAACAGAGCTCACCCAGGACGTAAACTGACAATTTAATTTGCATTTAATTCACAAGTGTATTAGATCTGCATTTATCCAGGACTTGAACTAGCAACCTTCAGATTGTGCCCTTAACAAACACTGCCTGCTTCAGGATTTAAGTGTCAGGATGCAAGGTACAGCAGAGCTGGGCTTGTGTGGATTAATGGAAATGTGATTGGGAGAGAAAGGCGGAGAGGAGAGCCAATGGAAATGAGCAATGACAGCATATATAAAAGCAGTGAAAAGTGTTGGCGGGGCGGGTGGGGGGGGTGGGGCAGGTGGAGGGGTGGGGGCAGGTGGAGGGGGTGGGGCACGTGGAGGGGGTGGGGACTGTGGAGGGGG
>JAODKF010000050.1:15407105-15421494 GCA_026779585.1 Mormyrus proboscirostris | reverse complement strand
CCCCCCCCCCCCCCCCCCCCCCCCCCCCCCCCCCCCCCCCCCCCCCCCCCCCCCCCACGTCTATTTCATAATGGCTCCCGGGCCCGACCTCATTTTGCCCTCCCTAGCAGCCACAGACAAATGAGAGGCATGGATCGACAGCACCCCCATCGATTTGGCTACCTCCGCTGGTCCGCAGAGAGTTTATGGGCAATCCCAGATCCGCTGGTCCATACACAGAACCTTCTCGATAAACACGGTCCATCCACACTTCCTTTATCAACCGATTTCCTACAGACACAAATGAAAACACAAATCAAATCCTGTCCTGAAGCACCATTGGACTGTATTTAGTATTTTTAAGAAAAAAAGGGAGATAGCCCCATATTTCCAAAAACAAACAAAGCTGTCAAGGTCCCTTTAAGAACAGCCAGGAAGTGGATGTACACAGACCTGCCCTTGTTATGCAAGTGAGCAGGAGCAGTGGGGATATTTTTAGATACTTTGAATGCTCCACCTTGATTGTATGTCAGAACACTGGCTGTAAAAAAAATACACACACGGGCACCCCAGGCATGGAGACGGGCTTAATGAAAGACACATGCACAACCCAGACAAGGCAAGTCCAATCGGCACCATGGAGACTGACCCCTGGACCGGTCTCCTCGGAGAGAAACTCCCTAACCCGTTGCCCAGTCCATCCACACGCCCGCCCACTCTTTCAGACAGACGAACGTGTTACCTTGGAGATGGACACTGAGCCCCGTCCGGGTTGCCGTGGATACCCAGCACCAAACAACCACCACAAGCCATTACATTAAAAAAAAACAACGCTCGGCCACCCAGCTTCTGATCCAGACATCAAAGGGCACCACCAGCTACTGACCCCCCCCGTGTGCTTTTGCGATGACCTCTTCTTCGGCGACGTTCACTCGGAAAAGTGCTTCATCTACAACAGCAGGCCGAGAGCCACGTCTCTTTTTTCATTTTGTCCACAATTGGACCTTTCTGCAGTAGCTTACAGGAGATTCACACCCGGGGAAAACATCTACACAGTGTTAGGAGACCAACGAAGAGGGGGATCCAACGGGTGGGGGAGATAAATACCTCCCTTCCTAAAAATGCTCTTGTATTTCCCCCCCAGTCTGACTCACGCACTCTGGCCGTAGGCCGCGGGCTCATCCTGGGTCCGGTAGTGAGCCTGCTCCCCGCTCCAGGTGTCCCTGAGGCAGGGTCCGCCACGATGGAAGAGCTTCCCTGTCAGCCTATGTAGGGCTGACATGGTCAGCAGCACGACGGCTCAAGAGCTCCGGGTGGGGGAAGACGCATCGGAGACACGGAGACAGAGCCACTATCCCCCAGGGAGAGATGGATTCCCGGCCTAACTCCGGGATCTCGGTCTGCAAAGCCGCCTGGGTCTCCCCCGAGGAGCAGGAGCAGTGCTTGTTCTGGAGCACGACTTGTAACACTGAGGGCTCCTAAGCTCACGCCACTCCCCGATTTCCCGTCCCAATCCAACCCCATCAAACCCACCCCCCAGCTTCCTTCCTGTGGGCCCCCTCGTCAGCCAAATTTGTCAGAACTCAGACAAGCCCGTCCAACAAGGGAAGGAGCCATTTCCATATCCAGTCCCGGAGCAGGAGGCCATGGATCTGTCCTGGGAAGACCTCCTGCAGCTGTTACCGAAAAAGAAACTCCCCAAGCAGATAAGCAAGATACTAACAATCCACGTGGCAAAAGGGTACGTGGTAAAAATCACTTTGGCGATTCTGGTCAGGTCTCATTCCAAACAACTCCCATCAACTCCCTATGGAGGCGGCGTCACACATCTCAGTCACAGAGTCCGTCGTGAAGCAGCTTAGTTCTCATCACACACGACTCCGCACGTTACGTCGTCTCGTATAGGAGGAGACTCTGCCGAGGGCACTGCCCTGTACCCGCAGCTCACGCCGCATATTTACCGAAGTCATTCGACCAGTTTAATTGCCTCGCCTCCCTGTGAGAAGTTTAACCTTCAAGCCTTGGGTCATGTGTTAAATAACTTAACCAGAGCACCGCACTGCAGAGTAAACAAATTACAAAAGTAGACGACTGTCCCAGTCACTGAGAAATGCTTTCTAAGATACGAAGCAGCGTTGGGCAGGAATCTGTCATTCTGTGCCTGTGTGCGCACATTACCCATGAAGTGCAACGGGGTGTCTTGCTGGCGGGGGGGGCTACCACACAAAGAGGCCACTTTTTCTAAGTTTGATCTGTCACATGTTGTTTGAGAGATCGTTCTCCATATCAGGACGCGACCCCCCAAGAGCATCACACCAAGGGGAGCGCGTGATCCCTCAGAGCCAGTGGCCCCGACTAGCTGTTAACAACCTGGTCATGATGATGGGGGGGGGGACATCTCACAGCCAGCTCTACCAACGGCCTGGTGTGAGTGTGTGTGGAGGGGGGGCTGGCTCACACAATATACAGAAAGCCGACAAGCCTGTCTCCTCTACAACACCTTTCAAAGCCAGACCAGGGGATCCAGGGGCTGGCAGCCAAAACGTTTTAAAAGCCTTTCTGCTTTTGGAAAAAGCACTTTCTTCATCTCACAGTTTCCAAGAGCAAAAAAAATAAATCAATCTAAAGGGGTCATGAGCGATTCCCATCCAGGGTAAAGAACAGCATACAAACACATATACAAACACACCATTGCCAACAATGACACGACGAGAGACGAGCTTCAGAAATTAATGCACATTTAAACCACACTTGGAAAAACCTCTAGTGCCAAAAGCTGAAAACCCAGCAATTTCTGCACTGAAAGACGACTCACTGCTGACCTTTCGCAGCACATTCACAGCCGATATCAGTCTGCGAAGACCTACTGACCATTTCGGGATTCCGGCAAGGGGGAAATGTGCCCAAAAGCTACACAAACGTGTCTCTCTCTCTCACACACACACACACACACACACACACACACACACACACACACACAACCCCCTCCCCCCAATTCCCACAATAAAGAGACTATCTACATCATCCCTGACAGGCGAGGAACCAGATGAGAGCCCAGCCCATACCCAGAAGCTAGAAACCCACTCATCTGGCAGTACAATAAGACATCGCTCCGCTCAGTTAGGGCTCAAAATGCCACCTTCCTCATATGCTACAGCCAGTATCTCACCCCCCACCCCCAAGGGGGGCTTTGCATCAACTCATACATTTAACTATCAATTCCTCAATAACTTTGTTTCTCCAACAAAAAAAAGCGCCAAACCGTGAAATGCGTCGATGTTATCGTTTGGTTTAGTGTCATCGTATTTTCACAAGCGTTCTTTCAAAGGGGAAATGCCGAGTGCGCGCGGGGGGTGGGGGGGGCAATCCTTTTCATTAATCTAAATACGGCTCGGTCCTCTAATAAACAACCTCATCTACTGTCCCTGAAGGGGAGGGGACGGGGAATGCAACGCAGCAACGGGGGCTTCTGATCACGCAACAAGTAGCAGGACCCAACTACACACATCCGTGTCCCCCCCACCCCCACATGTTAAAAGTGCGGATGGCATGTCGTGCGTATACTGTCAGCGTGTCGGAGACATTCACACCCCCGATGGGATGACAAGCCCAAACCTCCAGCCGGGTCGAGCTAGAAAGCAAGACTATTCTACTCGACAATAAGGCTCAATATTAGTATTTATGCTTCTCCAAGTATACATGAGAATTCAAGCAAAAAAAGTTGCTCCCCTAACCAGCAGATCAATGGCTTGACTCCGCTGGGCCCGATCGCTGCAGTGCCATTATGATCACGGTGTATTTCGCCTCGGCTGTGCATGGCTACCGCGCGTCTTCTCACTACCATTCGGAAGGAGGCCACTTTTACAGCTAGCTAGGCGCTTTCTGGTAACGTTCCGGCCCCACCGAGTAGGCGTAAGCTGGTCGGGGCTCGAAGCCGAAGCACGGCCAAAGTGCAGCTAACAATCAAGCTACGTGAAAGTCTCACCCCTTCTACAAATCGCCATTACTGTAATGAAAATGCTCACCGCTTTCCATCTCGCTGCCCTTCTTGGCGGTGGGCGCGTTGCCCATGATTGCAGGCCGAGCAGGGAATCCCTTGACTCGGCGATCCCGGCTGTTCTCTTCACGATCCTTTCCAGGACGGGTCTGGGCTGCCTGAACCTGATGGTACAGTCGACTAGCTAGTTATGTAGCTAGCTAGCTAGCTAGCATGCGAGCGAAAATGCATATATTCGCCTTAATAACTCCCGTGCACTTCTTTCGTTGCTCCCTTAGGAGGAGGAGGGGAAAAAGCAGTTGCGATCTCGCGAGCGCGTATATCTGCTAGCAGTGGTACGTCGGTGGGGGAAGCTCGCCTTTTCCTACGCTGATGTTAAGCCTCCGACACCCCAGGACCCAATCCAGCACGCCGAACCCGGTTCGGATATTCTTTCCTCACGTCTACCTTCTCGTAGCCACCGCCGCGGTTCCCCCTCTGATCTGCTTTTTTTTTTTTTTTTTTTTTTTTTTTAAAAAAAAAAAAAAGAAAATCCTCCCCGAGATCAATAACCCAAATTAATTCGAGTGCCTACTATTCAAAATAAGTCACACCCTTACTTTCTCGACCCCGATTCCGAAGCCTTGTCTAAATCCACTACCGATAACAAAATACCCAGACCGACATCCCCCCCCCATTAATCCTCGGACTTGGGTTGATAGGTTGACTCCAGCCTTGCAAGATGTACCGCCTTTGCCCAGAGCCTATAGGTCACTTCAGTATGATAGACAGTTAACATCGGTTATTGATAGGATACAAAATGTTGTGTCAAATCTTTGAGCCATTTTGATTAGTCAATATTCATCTGTCAAAATAATTTCCCCCCGCCCCCATACGCCAACGAATAACGTCACCTATTATTTTCCTCCCAATTCGGCCACGCCCACATTTCTATTAAATAATTTTGGTTGGCTAATCCACCGAAATGTATTGGTAGTCTGACATAGAAACCGCTCCATCTGTAGAATTTAGATTGGTTATCAAAAAGCAAAGCGTCTAATACCAATGGCCTCGCCGACCCCCTCCCGCCCGGATAATCTCTGATTGGCCGAGTGACGTCAGCAGTAGTCTATTTATAGAAGGTTGGTCAGACTTTTAAGGCACGAGTAGAGTCTACGGCTGCAGAATGTTAAATCGTTTTTGCTGTTGGCAGCCTATATTGTACTATCTACGACACTAAAACCAAATACACGCAAAGAATTACTGCATTAAACATTTTAAAGCATATATATAGAGAGAGAGAGCAAGAGAGACACAGCTTTATTATTTACCTCAGAAGCAGTTGACTATGCAATAACATTAATCCATGGGAAGAATATCTAATTCATTTTCAAAGGCCAACACACTCCTCCTCTAAACACATTTATGAGGTCATCATTGAATGTTATGATGTATACACGTTCTATGAAGGTACTTTTGCCAAAGTTTTGTGAAAGGCTGTCTGGCTGCATTCATTCCACTGACCAGATATTTTATGCACGTGAAGGTCAAACATCAGTTCAAAAAACTTGCCATCTGACAATACAGGAAAGGAATTAAAACACTAAACACCATTGGGGGGGGCAAATACAGAACCCATGATCCTCCACAACTTAGTGAAACTCCAGCCATACAGCATTTGCACAAACAGAATCCCATTTAACCAAACCACTAGTCTTCGAGTCTTTAGACTAAGAAACCTGCTCAATATGCAAAGAACACGCAAACACCACACAGAGAACGGAAGCACGATTCAATCCCAGAGGCATGAGGCGACAGCGCTATCCGATGAACCACTGTCATGTTAAATCATTTTAATATTTCACAAACACGTTATGGTAATAACATAATACCAGTTAATTAGCAACATGACAAATCCAAATCCTGATTGCATCACAGTTAATTTTTCATGTGAATTTTCCCTGCACAACTGCGAAGGTAAGATGCATAGGAGGGAGAACATGGGAGCTTCAGTGGTTCAGCTGCCGAATTTGGGGAGAAAATGAGGGTGAACATCGCAGCCACGTGAATGAGGCAGCGTAGCCCTAACGATGGAAGACGTAGTGATAAATCCGGTCCTGCTCCTCACATGGAAGCTGATCCAGTTGCCTAGCAACACCAGATGAGTCGGACCTATTACACTGAAATCGCCGGCAGTTAAGTGAACTGAGGTACCGCAATGGTGCCATGCCACTCATTTTTATGAATGAGAAAGGAAGCAAAAAGCTCCTCCCTCCCGTTAACCAGGAATTCACATGCAGGGAGGAAAACAAAACCATTGGCATTTATTCATCATCATGTGAAACTTATAAAGAATCTTCAAACAAATTACAAAAGAAACAAGATTTTAAAGACAGATGTCATACAAGAAAGGTATGTACATGAACAGCAAAATAAATCCTGACCTTTCAACGGTTGTAAGTGTAAAAATTCACCATGTAGCATGACGACATCTGAGCAGGGGAAATGGACAGAAACCCTCACAGCCAAACCATGTGACCATACAGTCAAAACGTTTCTACCCAGAACCACAAGGTGCCCACCAACCCAATTAATACCCCTCCAACACATGTATTCAATCGTCTGCTCCACAACGCCACCGTGCATTTTCACACATCCACACAAAGCAGCGACTGTCACAATGTTCATCACCCACCTGATAAATACAAAGGTGTATCTGCAAGCTTTTCACCAACTTTTGGAGCAGAACAACAAACTTCTGTTTCAGTCACAAAAAGCTCATCGGATTTCCTTTTCCTAATCTCTTGACGGTTTTATTAAAAAAAAGAATCCTTCTTTAACAAGATGAAATTTACACACACACGAAACATAATGCAATTAGTGTACATAGGAATACAATGGGATTAATCTCCCATTTAGTCCAGTCCAGAGAGATGTTCTCCCCAGAAGACGCAGCCCCCAAAGGTGAAGACCTGTTCACATCGCCTTGTTCACAGGAGCCTGACTGACACCTTCATGTGAAGCTTCAGTCAAAGTATGGCAAGTGCTGCGAATATGTGAATGTTGCAGTTATGCATTTTTTTTTTCCTTTGAGTTAACCAAATACCCCAATATACTAACATAAGTGCCAGGGGTGATCAGGTAGTATGTGTGTATGCCTGATTGTGTGTGTGTCTTTCTGTCTGTCTGTCTGACCAGGCTCATGGGCCTTTTTTTACAAGCAGTCCATGGAGTTATCAGGCATCAAACTAAGGGGCGGAGCCTTTCCAGGAGGACAGGAAGGGGGAAGCATGGCATTAGGGGCGGGGTCCACATTCTCAGAGTCCTCCATGCGCTCAGCACAGCCCTCCCAGTTGATGTGGAAGCGGGTGACGCGTGGGTTAGAGGCCAGAATGTTCCTCTGAAGCTGAACAGGGCAAACACACACAGACCCCAAAGATCAGCGTGGATTCAAAACTGAATAAAACAATCTGCCTTGCATTTTATAGTGGAATATAAGATGCAATTTTTAATAAAACTATTACCAGTTTGGCTGAAAATTGTTGGGTGAAAAAAGATGCTACAGTTTTACTCTTAGTTTCACTGAAGAAACTCTGGTTGAACTGGCAGACAGTAAATTGCAACTGAGCCCCCAAAAGTCACAATTCAAAATAAGTCATTTTTTTTTTAAATAAAAGACAATGTTGTACAGCTAATCATAGCTTAAAATAACTCCATAAAACCCAAGATGATCCAAATCCACCCACTCACATGCAGATTGGGAATTAATTTAGAACGACATTTATAGTATTGAGGGGGGAAAACACACACAAACCTATTACCATTATCAGAAACATTCCTACCAAAAATTAAATATTTTTGTCCACTCTTCTTATGCGTGATTAAATGTGTTTACCTGTGCATAGTCAGGTTTAAGAGGTGGGTTTTCACGCAGCTCTGGGTCTGTATACTCATTGTTGACGTAGTAGCCGATGCGAATGAACTCTTGCCCACGGTAGGTGCATGTGATCAGCACAACGGTCACTCCCACTGCATCGCTCTCGGGAATCAAGCCCGTGTTGGGGGCATCCGCCTGCCAGGGACAATTTAAGATGAGGTGAAGAGAGTGCAGGAGACAGGTAAAGCAGCAGAAAATCTAGCTCTGCCGCACAAAACAAACTAATTAGGTAATTAGCAATAATTAGAGTTAAGCTGAGGAAAGCATGCCCTTGAACACATTTTAGTACCCAAACAAACTCACCTGAAACACAAACATGTGCCTCCCAGCAGGAACTGGGCCCACCAAAACTGAGTCCAAAGTCTGATCGTACTCTTCACTTTCTGCAGAGCCCACATATATTATCTTCCATTCCAAGTCTGAGGGACAAACAGACGAAAGTCTTAAGTATTGATATTGGAGTGTTTGTAATTACATTTTGTCAACTACAGAAAACAAGAAAAATTCCACTGGTACCACAGAAAATATTCAAAAATAATATATGTATAAGTTTAAATGCTGAGTATTTCTTGGTAGCATAGTGAAATAAGTAATTTAACGTAATTTAAACAGAAGAAAAATATCGCGATTGCACATATAAATTCTTCAAAATGAAGTCAATTTCTTGAACTGCAGGTTCCCAGTCTCTGCTGGGAGCTTCTGCCGCCATAACGGTCCCTGGCATGCCGAATGAGCGCGTCACAATACGGAAGAGCACCGCCCATTTGTCACAATCTGACCAATTGTCACAGAGGGGCGTGGACACGAGCCATTTTCGCTCGCTTGCTTCAAGTCCCCGCCGGCGCCAAATTTCAAAGACCGCCCCCCCCCCCCCACTTTCGTCCTGAAGTCTTCGTTAAGTATTACATTTCATAAATACAGAAAAGCTTTATCTTCTATACCACATATCAATAAATGTTTTATCATAGAGACTGACATAGTGCACTCATGTAGAATTTATTTATAACGAGTCTTCTGCATGGTGTCTGGGTGCCCCTTAATTGGTAGCTATTGAATTCCTGATTTATGGCTATAATTAGTTATATTACTTTTAAATTTCAAATTTCAAATAAACATGCGCATTTTCTCTTACAAGCTATACCAAGCTAGAAAGGCATGGCACGAAAGTATCTGCCCGGTGCCAACTTCGCATACCGCGGCGGACATATAATTTCAGATCACTTAAATAGACGTCGCATTTCCGCCATTTCTGAATATAAAACAAAAATACAAACAAAGAAACGAAGCATGTTAACGCAATACAAACACGTCCAGCTTATGACAAAACAACCAGACCTCCCGGCAACTGCCGTAGCGATCCGCCCGCCATTTCACGTACCCTCATGTAATATGAGGAACATTTACCAGCTAGCAACTACGCCGGAAAAAAAACACAGCTCAACCGATAAGTCCTGACACTTTGTCTCGACGGCCGCGCAGTCGAGGCGATCCCTTACCTTCCGGCAAATCCTCCATGCACTCGAAAGTGATCTCGAACTGGAAAGGGTTTCCGAAAGGGCTCGGGTTATCCAAAACGGCTACATTTAGCACTTGCACCTTCGCCATTACCGCTGCGACAGATCTGCAAGCTCCAACTGGCTACAAAATGCGTGTCTCTTGGGAGAGACCAGCGAACTACAAAGACCCAGTCCCACGCCACGCCGCCTCCGTTCACAACCACCTGGATTCGGCACCGCGGAGTTAGTTGAACGTAACCGTTGCAGTGCAGAGAACCGGCTCCTCCGGATCGATCGATAGGTTGTAGGACAGATCTTTACTTTCAACCCAGGTTTTTAAAGGGAGTCTCGGCTGTAATCGTCCATTCTGTTTCCACGAGCTGCTTTGTTTTTATCCTACTGGTAGTTTAATTCAGAAAAGTTCTTAATTAAGTTAAACGTGCTTTTAAAACACAGACTACGTATATAAACGAGATATCCACTTGTTTTTTGTTAATCCTTCGTAAGAGGCCAAGCGGCTCGCTCCCTCTCCCGCCAGAGTGTTCAGAAAGACCTTCACCGGACGTTAGAGAGAGCTGAACGATATCGACGCTGATTTGTTGAGCGGAGTCAGCAGGCCCGGATTCCGCCGCATCCTATTGGTCGACGCAGTACAGTATATACGAGGAGCGTGACAGGAGGAACATAAACTCGGATATACATTTGTGAGGCTGTGTTAGGGTGAGCGCAGTCTACTAAAGGGTAATGGTTATAAGCGCTGATCTGGGATCGGTAAAAGCCCAAAAAACGACACACAGACTCATTACAGATATTTCTTTAAAATATTCAACCTATTTTGAGCTGTATTTTTTGTAAAGCACCCTTAAAAACAAAATATATAACGAATAAAATGCCAGAGGCGTACAAATTCAAGATGCATACGGAATGTGTAATTCGATTATTTGTTTCCACAGTTCAAGGGTGGAAGTGAAATAACTGTTAAACACCAGGGGGAGACAGCTACCTTCCAGTAACACAGGTTATTCAGTCCTTCGAAATGAGCAAACGTGCAGTCATCTATGGCATTGCTGTTGTAATTTCATTACTGGCTGTCGTAATGCTGAAAATTTGTTTGTTATACGTTTTTTTCTCCATTGAATAACAGGAGTCCATTCCTATGGATTCTGAGTTAACTGGTTCTTAATTTTTGTACCATAATTCCTTTATCCATAAGTACTTTATCTTCGTTCTCCAAGCACGAAGAAAGCACGTGGCCATTTATTATTTAGAAACTGATTCATTCAGAGATTCATTCATGCGAGAACTATAGATTCTCCATTGAGTTCCATTACATCTCATGCTTAATTGCATATTTGCACAAACATTTTACATGTGCGCCCCCCTTCCTTATAATGGAACGCTCAATGACATCATCACACTTGTAGACCCAGTTTAGAATAAGTAGACAGGCTCACGAGGTGCTGCGTGTGTGCAAATCTGGGAGGGAATGGACCAGTAAAAGGATTTAAACACCTGTGAACGGGGAGTAGGTCATACTGTTGCCTCATTTTCGGCCCTGTGTGTTTTAGCCTCGATGCCAATCTTCCTTAAAACAACAAGTCAAGCCCTAGGTATACTTGATTCAGCACTGGATCATTTAAATAGCTAGAAATTCCCCTGGACTCCCACCTGTGCGTGTGAAGTTTGCATGTTTTTTCGATTCTTCTAGGTACTGTAATTCCTGCTGTCCAAATATATGCAGTTAGGCCAATTGGTATTTCTAAAGTGTGTGTGTGTGTGTGTGTGCGGATGTGTGTGTCTGTGTATGTGTGTGTGTGCAGATGTGTGTGTGTGTGCGGATGTGTGTGTGTGTGTGTGCGGATGTGTGTGTCTGTGTGTGTGTGGATGTGTGTGTCTGTGTGTGTTTGTGCGTGTGGATGTTTGTGTGTGTGTGTGTGCGTGTGGATGTGTGTGTCTGTGTGCGGATGTGTGTGTATGTGCGGGTGTGTGTGCAGATGTGTGTGTTTGTGTGTGTGTGTGCAGATGTGTGTGTGCAGATGTGTGTATGTGCGGGTGTGTGTGTGCAGATGTGTGTGCCTGTGTGTGTGCGCGGATGTGTGTGTGTATGTGCGCGGATGTGTGTGTGTGTGTGTGCATGCGGATGTGCCCTGTGATATACTGGCATGCCACTCAAAGTGCAGTTATACTGTGATATTCTCCGCCCCCCCCCCCCTCCCTGCAACCCTGTCCGGTATAAGCAGCTGGAAGATGAATGGATGGATGAAGAGGGAGGGGCAGTGTGCAGTGGGCAGTGTGCAGTGGGCAGTGGGCAGTGTGCAGGATGAATGCCAGGAAGACAATTCAGGTCTGCATGCATGGCATCCCCACTACTGTCAGCAGCCAATGGCAGCGCTGAGCTCAGAAACAAAGGGATCATAGATGCTGACACGACGTGCAGGGAAATGAGCAGCCAGTCATGTGAGGGACAAGGACAGCAGCACTAAACAAGAATCCTCAGTGCATAAATAAAAGGACCTGTTCCGAAATAAAAGCCAAAGCAGGCAAAAAATTGAAATTAATTATAAGACTATGCATAAAAGACATAAACGTACTGCTATTTATGTGAGTGAATTCCATTCAGAACTCTGTACCTAGAAATTCTGCCACTCCTGCCCAATTTCATGTATGGTTTTACATTTCCAAGGATTCTTGTCAAGCGTCTGGTGGGTTGAGAATCACTGTGATATACTGAGGGAGAGACAGAGAAATGACATGGCCTATGAGTGCAGAAACAGCAATGAATCTGTGATTTTGAGAGAATGGAGAAAGGGCTGAAACTCCCAGTGTTCTTCAAAATCTCCTCCCTCATACACAAGCTGACTCGCACACATTGGTTCCACATAAGAATGGGCATTCCTTTTTTTGTCTGACATGATGAACACAGATAAATAACCCTCCGGTGCCTGAAAAAGCAGCCAAGTTATGGATTTGTGTGTCTTTAAGAAACAAGCACCCAGACCTGTAGTGAGGTGCTGCATGCATGTTAAGCTGTTAAGTGTTGTTTTCCTCAGCATGGGTTGGTGTGTGGAAATGTAGCCCTGTTATTTATGACAGAGCAGATTTCCACACCCAGGAATGATTCAAGAAAGCTTAACTCCGGGCCTGGAGTCAGACAAGGCGCTCCTTTAATTCATACCTGGGGTGTGTGGGAGGTGTCCAAATCGCACAAAAACGCTTGTCTCTCACTGCTGACTTTTTAAAATGACATTTCTAAAGATTATTTTCCACATTGACCAATGGAAGAAAAATACTTTGATTTAAACTTGTGTATTATTTTTTTGTGCAAAGGCATTAAAAAATGTTTGATGTCAAGAGATTAATGGATTTGAGTCCAGCTGCTCGTCATACTACGCCAGAGGAGACGATTTATTTAAACGAATGAAATGGCCTTCAGTACTTTTATCCAGTTGCACGTGTAATTCTGATCCCAGTCCCGAAAGAGCCGGATAAACTAGGCTAATAGCTGGTATCCCACTGGATGTCGCAACTTCCCAAGCACCCAGCGTGCCTCCCGTTTATATTTTACTTAAGTTAGGCTAATTTTAACGCTGTGAGGCGGCAAATAGGTTATGTCAGATTTAGGAAGCGACAGTCAGGCAGGGGGAAGAATTGTTCATCTATATTTACGGTTCTGGTGCGGTGAGGGTCATGGAACTGTGACGATGACCTGTGTCACACACTATGCATCATACTATATGCATCATGCGGTACCGTTTCAGCGAACGAGGGAAGGTTGGTGTCGCAACAAAGGCGTATCTGTGTTCTCGGTGGCACAGGTCGCAATGCACTCAGGTACGTAATGCGAGAAGACGGACCACGTGACCGGAGGGGGGCGGGGCAAAGAAAGGTAGAGGTAAAGGGGAAAAAGCATTTTCATAATGACAGGTACGGGAAGGGGCGACGCGCAGCAGGTTGAGCGTAGTTACCAGCCTCGTTAGAACCGCGATCGCGGACCACAACTGGGACTTTACTTAGTTAATCATAAGCCGAGTGTGCGAAGCCACTGTCATAGGTGAGGCGGAAGCGACCTGCTGGCTTTTCGGAAGGAATTTATCGAGTTTTCGCTTTGTGTCCCCGGGGACAAGTTTCCCATTTTCTCCTGGCCGGTAAGTTTGCTGTCAGCCGCGTTCAGTTAAATTTAAGCCATCTTTGCCAGTGCCAAGGAGAGACCTTTCTCGAATGCAGTGTGTATTACCAAAACATTTTCCAGTTCCAACTGGCGCTGGTGCACTGATACTGGGGTAAGATGGTGAGGAGATAGTGTGAAAGTAATGCGGGGAATGTGGTAGGGTTTACAAGACGTCGTTGTTGCCGGTGGATGATCTGATCTCACTTGCTGTCTGAGGTTTGGTATGCTCCTCTGGCCTTACCTGCGGCAGGTGCGACCGGAGCTCTTACATACCATACGCATTCCGGAGCGCAACTATCGCGACAACGAGTTATTTTTTAATAATTTGACAGAAAATTGCAACACTCCGTCAGATATCCGAGTAGACGATTAGAGTAGGTCGAACCAAGTGTTTGGAGGGCACCCAATGCATCACAACTACCGGGAGAATTACCGGCTGAAAGCTGTATTTCTGGGCCATGAGGAAGAATACTCAAGGGGAACCTTGCACCCCGGAGCTAAACACCTTTACTGGCGGATGTATTCTTTGTTCCCAGTCCATTACTGGACTCTGCTGTTATTAACCGAATAGATGTAAAATATATATTTTCTGGAACTAGAAGATTGGAAACGATTACGCGTTTTCATCAGTTTCAGAAGTTACAAAAACCTATTTTTTATATAACAAAAACGTTTTGTAGCGAATTTATTCTACTTATTTTGTAGTTAACGCATTTCAGATCTTGCTATCTACGTCGAATTCTGACTTATTCTCAGGAAATGTGCAGTTTGCAAGAACGTAGCTATGGAGTTGACATGGGGGGGGGGGGTGACCAAGGCTGTAATCATAATAT
>JAODKF010000050.1:15386487-15400042 GCA_026779585.1 Mormyrus proboscirostris | reverse complement strand
GCCTCCTTCCTCACCACGTCCAGCACCGAGTCCACCAGCTCCGCCCCCTCTGTGTAGTGGCCCTTGGCCCAGTTGTTGCCAGCTCCGCTTTGGCCTGCGTGTAAAACAGCATACATTTAACCCGACTAAAACCATCCACAACCCTCACTTTACTAATTAATCCTCACATTGATCACTATCAATGAGGGTAAACTATATTATTATAAATCCTAGTGAAAAGACAGCATTGATTCAAGCGGTCACATGACGACTATTCTGGGATCCCCATCCAGACAAACACGACAGGGTGCCACAGTGAACTAAGACTCTGCCAGGGCAACAGATGGTCTTTCTATCCCACATCCACTCAATTGCATCACAGTACAGAAAAACAACAGTAGAGTGTCAATACTACCTCAGGCGATATTTACACCTTTTCAAATGGCAAAGCATAACATGTACACAGAAATTCAAGTGTTTATCAAAACACAAGACCAAACTGATTCGCAAAAATGGGCCCCCGGCCACCGGCAGGGATCTGGTCTCGTCACATACAGACGGACAGGATGTCTTGAGAAGCACAGGCATAGAAGCACAACGTGACTCGCACTTACCAAACACATAGTTATCGGGCCTAAAGATCTGTCCAAAGGGTCCGGATCGCACAGAGTCCATGGTGCCAGGCTCCAAGTCCACCAAGATGGCTCGAGGGACATACTTTCCTCCTGTATGAAAATGACAGCCGGAAAATGAACAAACAAACAACTAAATAAATAATAGTAGTAGTAAAGATATGGGGAGTGTTGCACAAAGCAGGATTTCTTACTTAGCCGGATAATTTGCTAGATTTAAGGTAGTCTGGGCTAAATGTAAGTGAACAAAGATGAAGTCCACCTAGCATGGACTACCTTAAACCTGACAAGTTATAAGAACATAAGAAATTTACAAATGAGAGCAGGCTATTCGGCCCATCAAGCTTGTTTGGGGAGAACTTAACTAATAGCTCAGAGTTGTTAAAATCTTATCTAGCTCTGATTTAAAGGAATCCAGGGTTTTCGGTTACTCTAGCAGGAAGACTATTCCATACTGCTTCCTCAAATTTGTTTTAAAATGTTCTCCAGCTGATTAACACTTATGGCCACGAGTTCTAGTATTTAATCTACTTAACTGGCTAGCTAAGCAAGAAATCCTGCTTTGTGGAATACCCCCATAATTTGCAATGCAAATGGGACGTCCACTTTCTGCTAATCTGTGGTTCTGTTCCTATCTCCAGTCATCCACAGAGTTCTTTGCTGTTCACCATCATCGACCCACAGTCCTTACTTATAAGGTAATACACTGCCTGCACTTGGATCATTTCAATCGAGCCCTTGTTGTCAGCGTCTTTACATTTGGCTCCAGCGTCAGTGGCACCCTCACCTGTGGCCTCGTTGTAGTACACGCTGATCCTCTCCAGCTGCAGGTCGCTGTCCCCGTGGTATGTCCCCGTGGGGTCGATGCCGTGTTCATCACTGATGACTTCCCAGAACTGCGTGGAGTCAGGGCAGGAAGAGAAAGAGAGAGGATGAGGGTAGAGGGGGATAGAGTGAGGGAGGTAGGGAAAGAGAGGGATATGGGGAGATGTAGATCAAGAGATGGGGGATGGTGGACATGAGTCTGGTCTTTAATATCCTTATTACACCTGGGCTTCTGTGAAATTTCATACAGTTACTATTACTGACATTTTATTTATTTGCTATGACACCATATGTCATTTTTTTTTTTCATTGCTACAAAGTGCATGTTTTCATTGAAAAGTAACGATTGTTGATGAAACATATTCTCATATTTAATTTAGTAACTGCGACGATCTGGAACAGGAAAATCCAGCATTTATTGCACGAGATTTCTGGAAAATTCTTGGTATGATGACAGACGTATCGGAAGCGACAGCAATGTTACGCACGCATGCGAATTAAATTAATGCGGGCATTTACAAACACCGTGACACTACACCCCAAAAAATTGTATATGGTTCGTTAGTGTTACGATCATATTACCTTCGCCCCGATTTGATTCCCGCATTGTCCAGCCTGGAGATGCACTATTTCGCGCATGGTGATAGCGGCAGAGACAGAGTCGGTCGCTTTAGCTTTGCACGCTAGTTCTCAGCTCGCGGAGAGTGACTGCCGAGGACGGCACGCACACACCAAGTGATCCAGTGCTGCAGCGTGACGTCATCCCCATGGCAACCGGGCCTTTGGGATTCGATGTAGCGCGAGCCCCGCGCGATGAGTGACACAGTGGCTAGATATTGGCCAATTTGACAGCCGCGTGATCGGTGGTGCAAATATTTCCGTGCTGTAATTACCATACACAGCATTTTTTGCAAATTAAATAATTTCAATAAGATTTAAACACATTAGCCCAAGCAATTACACTGCACTCATTCCGTTAACACGAAAATATAATGATAGCGAAGATTTTTTTTCCTAGAGGCAATGAAGGTATTTGCATAGTGCACAATGCTGTAGTTTATTTTGCATTATAATGTATTTTTTATATAATCATCATAATGAAATTGTTTACCACAATACGAATAAAAGTATTATTTTATTTTGCAATATTTATTTAAGGTCATGGGTATGTTGCCGACATCTAGCGGTTAGGAGACGTCTTTTCCATTCACTTTTTTTGTGTACCCCGTTTTAATTTCTCTGCGTAGGTTTGCATACCTGAACAAACTCACAGTTTACTTACAGGAGGAGCTGTCCAGCAAATTCAGCAGTCAGCCGATGGAGCTACACGTCCTATGGCGTGAAGTCGCTGGAAGCTTAAACTCAAAAGGTTACTCATTCATTACAGTAAGTTACAGTACTTTAAATTGTGAATTTCCATTCGTGCATAGGCGTATAGGTGCCATAAGTTATTCCTAAGTTTAAATATTGACGCAGTGTTACATTTCCTATCCTCTACAGCATGTAAAATTTTGAACACGTAGCTAAAACACGTATTGAATATGATAATAATTTTAACGCAAAATTCTGTCAGCTCACTTTGTTGTCCTTGATGCAAGTAAAAATGAAGCGAAAAATTCGTTTTATTTTTTAGTACGAGTATTTGTATCATTAAAACGAAAGGGTCATTTTTCTGGAGCTCCTCCATTTCAGATATTGTTTAAAATGCAGCTAGCCGGCGCACAATTTTAGAGGAACCCCAAGTAAAGTCACATACACAGCGTTCGTGGTAAAATAAACGATAACGCGGCCTAATGACTTGAGTAACAGTCACCCGTCCTTAAGGCGACATACTTATAAACAATTCCTAATGGGCGATCCAAATATGTGTGGGCTAATTAACCGCTACAGTAGTAGGAAAATAAGGAAGACGTTGTAATCAACTATAGAACGAAGAAACTAATTTATTGTCCCTGACAGGAGAAACTGCGTTTTGCCTACACCAGGTGGAGCCATAATCCCAGAGAAAACTAGAGCATTAAATCTGGGGGCAACATTCCTCATACATGCATACGTCATCCCTGCAATTAACTTTTGTCTTACACAACATTGCCTAAATCACAAAATAACATGGATTATTATTTTTTTTAGATTTAATTTATATGGCATTATGTCAGCTTGTTGTTCTTCGGTGACACTGCTGGGTGAGAAATGCTGGCTAGCATGAAACAAACGAGTTAATCACAGTAAGGAAAAGGTGCTGAAGTGCTATAAAGCTGATCTGCATACAGCAGTATAAGCTGGTGGTAAGTGCTGCCATGAAGGCCCAAGCTGACCCTGATCACATCCTACTGACTCGGGGTCAGCTAGGGTCCATTACCTGAGATGCTTATATGCAAGAGATTGCTAATCGGCTGCCAGAAACACAAACGTTCACATAAACCCAGCCCCTCTCTGATCGCTCTGTCTCTCACTTACATGACGCATTTATAAAATGTGTCATTATCACGGAAAAAAACTGCAGAATTTGTCAATCTAAATTATCACGCGTTTTTAGAATACATTATTTATAAACTCACAGTAATAAAACATTCACAAAGATTTACACAACTAAGCACTTGCTAAACCTTCAAGATTCACAAAAACCACCAATGTATGCAGTACTATGCAAATGTTGTAGGTAATCAGCAGAAATGATGAAAGTGTGTCAGCCACTTCAAAATGTCCCTAAGGATGCAATCATCCAATACACCCAATCACTAGAGTAGCATGTTTGACTAATCGATATCTCAAAAAGGGTTTTAACTAATAAAGTTAAGTAATTAATTGGTAGAGAAATTTAACTGATACATGGAATGGCTGAGGTGCTCTTGAAGAGAGATTTAGGATCTGAAGCAGTGTTCATCTAGCCATCAATTTTTTATAAAACTGAAAAAAAACCTGTTTATTTGCATATTTTAATTTTAGTGATAAATTGTCATTTATCCCATACATGACAATGTGACATAGCAGGGGGCAGCTAATTCAGCGCCTGGGGAGCAGTGCTTGGGGGCGGTACCTCGCTGGTTGGGGATTCAAACCTGCAGTCTTTCAATTACAAGTGCACATCCCTAAGCATTAAGCCACCCCTGTTCTCTTTTGTTAGATTCCAAATATACTTATAAAGCAAATATACTTTTACTGCCCAGATAAACAGCCTTAAACATTTTCTATGACTGCCTAAGTCTTTTACACAGTTACTGTTTGTCTTTTTTTGTTCCAATTTCTCCTTTCCATAAGACATTTAGACACCATACGCAAATACACGAGAAAGTACATTTTTATTGTGCCTAAGTATGAGAAATGATAAAAGACAAAGAAAGGCTGACTCTAATGCATGCTTATTCAGTTAACATAAAGTAACAGGAAAATCGATTTTATCCACTTCAAATTTCCCAAATCCACAACAGATAGGGGACATTTGGCAGCCGGGTCAATTTTGGTTGCATCAAGAGCAAACATCTGTGAGAGGGGGGGAAATTACAGCTGGACTCTTAAAAAGCTAATATTAAAACAGGGAACAAAGCTCAAGGTTTCAATCAAACCTATTTCCTTGGCCTAATTTGTGCAATTACTAGTTGATTACCTGTGACATATACAAACAATCGTTTTACATTATAAATTTAGTATTTGCCAAACATAAGAACAAAATAACTGTCCTTTGACGTGGTTTAAAAATATCAAAAGTATTAAAATAATAGCAATAATCAGGAAATTGTCAGAACATATTGGAGAAGAGTCCAGCATGATTATAGCCTTATAGTAATTATGCTTTATGTTATGCTTGTTTTTTTATAGAGATAATTCATGAGATCTGGGAGAAGTTCTGAATTGGAGTTTTGAAGGTGACTCTATCCTATGATGGGGGCAGCATCCATTTTGACAAAACTTGTAGTGATTTTCTGTCTCTGTCACCCTCTTGTGGGCGGAGACTCGTCATACTTTTTTGGGGAGCATCTCTGTCTGCAGGCATCGCTGATGCAGGGCAGCTTCTCCAGGCGGGACAGGTAGATGAGAGGTTGCATGCTGCTGCTGATGTTAACGAACGCAAAGCCGACCGGCTGCACATAGCAGCGGAAAACGTCGGGGTTGTAGCTATCCTGGAAAGGAAACAGGGCCACCGGCGGCAGGTAGTTGAAGATGATTATGGCCAGGATGGAGAGCACCATCTTAAAGGCTTTCTTCTTCATTGGGTGCATCTCGTCACGGCCCGCCCTTGAGCGTTGTAGTGCCCATAGGATGGAGAGGTTGCACAGCACCATGAGGGTGAATACGGTCAGGATCTCTCCTGTGAAGATTCTCTCAAAGTGGGGAATCTTGTCTGTGGTCTTGGCTGCGGCATAGGTGAAGGTGAGTAGCAAGACCAGCCCAGAGCAGGAGAATCGGTATTTGTGGGATTTCAGGCGGCTAAAGGTGATGGGGAAGAGCACGGCCAGAAAGCGGTCCATGCAGATGCAGGAGAGGAAGAGGGGGCCACTAGTGTCTTTGATCCCGTAGGCGAACTTGATGGCCCTCCAGCCTTCTACACTTTGCCAGTAGTAGAGGTTCAGGAAGGAGATGGGCACCATGACACCAAAGTAGGCATCCATGAAAGCCAGGAGGAAGATGAACATGTCCGAGGTAGAAGGCTCTCGTCGATTCCTGTAGATGGTCACCATGACCAGGATGTTGGCAGGCAAGCCCAGAAAGATGTTGAAGACCTGCACGCACAGGTCGAACAGAATTGCGGCGAACATCTCTTCGCAGCCGTCAAAGACGCTGATGGGCTTCGCCGTTGTGTTGACAACATTGTAGGTGTCGTTGAGGACAAGTTGTCGATTCATAGCTCACTCCTGCAATCCAAAAAGATAAGGTTCTGATGGAGACACCAAGAAGTGCAATCAAGAATAATTGATAGACCAGTTCATATCAGAATAGATATTAGCAATAGGGCAAAATAATTGGGTCATCAAGTAAGGTTACTAGTGTCCCACAATTGGATGTCTTGATTTCATTAGTCATGGTTTCTTCTTACAACATCTGTCAGCTTTAACACAGTATCACATGTGCTTCATCCATCCATCCATTTTCAGTTACCAGCTAGGGGTGTAGTGATCTGAAGGTCATTCAGACTATATTTCACACATGCTAATACACAAAAAAACATCCAAAACTGTCAAAATGATAGGTCTTTCAAACTTTGTTTTTCCATGACTTTATTGCTTTGGGCAAGCATCTCAAGTAGCTCAATATGTCTGATGAAACATTGGGGATTTTGTCAAATTGCAAAAAATATTGCACTGTCATACAAATAAAAAATCAAGTTCCAAAAATAAAATGGAAAAAAAAGAAACTTAACAAAGCTCACTGGTACAATGGACTGCATTGAGTTACTGAGGTCCTTGTTTACCAGCTGATGGTCACAAACTAGTTGCAGACAGGGACTGGTGCAGGTGTTACATGACAGTGTTTGTACAGCAGATTGAGGCTCTGACTGTTTTGTTATTATGCCCTGAGGGACTCACCCCACCATGTAACAAAAGCCCCATGAGTCTTCTGCCTCTTTACAAACATGCCTCCTGATACCCCTGGGAAGGAGGGACCTGAGCAGGGAATGGTCCGCCCTTCTCCGCTCGCCACAATAAAAGGTGAGCAATCTTCGTGCCGGAGAAGACTCAGCTTTCCGCTCGCCCTGTACTGATTGTGGTTTGTAGTTTTCTTCAATCCGTTTTCTGAAATCTAGAGAAATGTACCTAATTTTTCCTTGACTGGCTTGGTTCATACTTGCTAACCAGATGTAGGATCACAGCCTGCTATATGACTTTAGGGTCGTGTTTCCACAAACTGAGCTTGCTGTGCAGAACAGTATTTCCCTTTTAAGGTTACTCATTTAAATCTGGTCATTGCATTTTCATAATTACATTCTGTCTGCTTATCTGTTATTTTGGTTTTGTTGTTTGTGTTAAGTGCAATGTCTGTCTTACGTTAGTTGTAGTGTTAGGAATAAATGCATGTCTTTTACACAACTTCAGCCTCCGTTCATTGAGTGCTCACAATAGTCCCAGCCTCTGTGCGATCTGGCTACTAAGCTTTGAAACCTCAAACTCGGCTGAAATACCGCGAGACTCTCTCTCATAGGCCGTGAGGGGAGCTTCCCTGCCGATCGTTTACGTTACCTGGTGATGCAGCTCGCTGGACGAGCCTTCTAACCCAGGTTACTAAATGGTACAGATAATTAGTGAATCCCATTTAAGTCTCACATTAACAGACTCTCGGGGATCCCGCAATTGAGCTTGGAAGAACCAACCATTCAGCATAACGATTAGGTAATAATCATCATTAAATACTAATTAATTAAACTTTAATTAATTTCAAAACATATTTGTGGAGATATTAAAATTTACCTAAGCTAATAATTCCTACACAGAACATTTGTAAATGCCAGTAGTGTTGCGTCAGTGATGATTGGATCATGATTTGAAGGCTGGTGCAAGTAAATGAGTAATGAGACTGATGGGTATGTACCTGTGGCTGCTAATAAAAGTAAGTCTTTTGGCCCCTCCCCCATCCTGAAGCACCACCCCCTCCATGACTGGAGTGTGTGGCTCCCCCTCTGGTCCCCTTTGGTACAGCGTTGTGATTTATGAATCTCCAAGAGGTTCTCTCTGGTCCCTCATCCAGCCCACAGCAGCATTGCCCTGGACCCCAGGGAATGCCAGATCCTTCCGTGGAGAACAGTGCTGTTTGTCACAGTGTCCCTTAGGAACAGCTGTCCAGATTTTTTCATGTACATAAGTAACAAACAAAAATGACGTACGTGAAGACATAATTAATCAGGTTTGTGTATGTGTCTCTTTTTGTGCCAGAAACTGAACTTAATATGTTACTTCATGAAAATTATTTTGGAAAGGCAGTTTATTGCGACAACAATTTGAATAACTTGTGAATAAATACTGGATTGTCCTTGTCCCCACATACATATTCTGTAGAGGAAAATAAGATAATGTCTTGCCGGATTTCATTAACTGTAGAATAAAACTGGATCAAGGACTATGTGTTTTATGTTATTTTGTTATAAATAAGTGCATAAACATTACAATTATTATAACCATTGTGTGCAAACAGAACTCAGACAGTCAACGCACAAATATTTCCAGCTTCTAGTATGATTTACTCATAATCTTTTCCCCTTTCAGCATGTAGGTCTTTCAAAATTATTTCAGTTTTTTGGTCACTTCACTCTTAGTTGCTGTTTCCTTTAGTTCAATGCTGACATTTTGTCGAGTGACTATACCACTTCGCCTAGAATCAGATAATAATCAGTGCAAAAACTCTCCAGACCTAATTCTACTGGTCAAACACAACACATAGCTGAACATAACACGATGCAAAACATTCCGTGATTCTCAGCTGTCCCTGCAGGGCCAAAGGCCAGCCTTACCTCTGTCTGGGACTATAGATGGAGTGACTTTCGCCACGGTCTTGCGAGTGGGAAGTCGAAGAGGTGCAACTTCGTTTATGAAAGGGAGGATCCACCTGAATGGTTCTGGGTCAGATTCCTGTGGGAATGCACCTGTGGAGCTGTTTTTTTGAGAAACCCCATGCAAGAGGACTCTGAAGACGCCCTGATTCTGTGGGGAATGAGCTCAGAGGCATGGACGGCAGTGACGGCTAACTCAGCCAACTTCACGACATAAAAATTAAAATTCAAATCTTTATTTGTCACATGCATACATACATCCTACAACCCGCAGTGAAATGCTTATTGCAATGCTCCGAGGAAAAATGGGTAAAAAACAATTAAAAACTATATAAAAATATAGAAAGATGTTAGATACAGTGCTATCTATACTATATACAGGGATATACAAAATATATATGTGCTATATTGCAAGTGAGACCTAAGATATAAATATAGATATTATACATATATTGCACTATAGAATACTATTGAACTTGGAGTTTACAGAATGATGAGATAACATGGATGTATGGAGTGTATAATATAATACAGCCCACAGTGTTATGCATTAGAGGAAAAGAGTGAAGTGTTGATGATGTCACTCCATCACTGTCACTCTCTCATATCCTGGGTACTGTCCTGGTTCAGACACTGAATAGCTTGAAGGAAGAAGCTTCTCCTCATTCTCTGTGTTGGCCTTTAGGGAACGAAATAGCTTCCCTGACCTCATCAGGGAGAAGAGTCCATCGCTGGGGTGGCTGAGGACCTTCATGATCTTCCTGGCTTTGGTTTAGCATCATTTGGTGTAGGCAGACTGCAAGGCAGGAAGCTCGGTGTGAATGATGCACGCGGCCAATCGCACCACTCTCTGGAGAGCGCGTCTGTCCTGCACTTTGCTGCTCCCAAACCAGGTGGAGATGTTTCCTGTCAGGATACTTTCAATGGTGCAGGAGTTGAAATTCCTTGGCACCCTCTGAGGCAGGCGGAAATCTGTGAGGCTCCTCAAATGGAATAGACACTGATGGGCTTCTTAGACAGGGAGCTGGTGTGGCAAGACCATGACAAGTCCTGTGCGATGTGGACGCCCAGGTACCAGAAACTGTCCACTCTCTCCACTGGGGTCCCCTTGATGAAGAGGGGATTGTAGTTCCTTATCTGCTTTGTGCGGTAGTCTACAATCAGCTCCATGGTCTTCTGGTGTTTAAGAATAGATTGTTCTTGTGGCACCAGCTTTCCAGGTTACTGACCTCCTGCAGGTAGGCCTTCTCATTGTTATTGGAGATTAGGCCTATCACTGCAGGATCGTCGGCAAACTTGGTGATGGTGGTGGAATCTAATGAGGCTATGCAGTTATACGTGTACAGAGAGTACAGTAGGGGGCTCAGAACACAACCCTGGGGGGCTCCAGTACTGAGGGTAATTGGAGGGGAGACATATTTTCAGATGTCTGAAGACCATGAGGATCTTCATGAAATGACACAATTCCAACAGATTGTGTCTAGAAAATATATTCATATTTTGCTATTCATGGAGTCCAAGGGCGCTTTTCCACCAAGTACGGTACTTTCACAAAGTACCAAAAATTTGGTACCTGGTGAGGTGGAAAAGCGCCGCAATACATTCAATATAATCAGAGATCTTGTTTAATAATAACATAATAATGTTCATAGCAAACATATATGACGACAGGGTAGATGCAACAGAACCACTATTCAACATGTGTGTACATTTAGATGGGTCCACACAGGAGTTCTAAAGAAGATCAATTGCAAGGTGGGCAATCTTATCAAGAAAGGGCCGGTGTGTATACAGGTTTGTGGCATAAGCTTTAGGTCAGCTGTTCAAACCCAGGTGTGAGGACTCTTCAGACAATCAGTCCTCTAATTAGTAACCAAATTAGGGATTTGCAGCAGAAACCTGCACATGAGGGTGAGAGCGAGTGTAGGGAAGAACAAAATGGGCTTTATTTGGAGAAACTCAAAACAGAAACATGCCAAAGTCAACAGACCACAAGGAGAAGATCAGACAGGAAGGAACGCACACTCCATAATCTGGAGTGCAAGTGAGTAGCAACATTAAAGACTGGACTGGGGAGCTCCACACAGGGAGGCATTTTATACACCACTGACAAGGGAGCAGACGAGGGGCAGCTGGAGTGAGTCACCTGAGGGCTGAAACGAGAGGTAAGACAAATAAGTATCTGGGGGGTTGAAGCAGGATGTGACAGTGGCCACCCCTGGTCTAGAAGGTCACCCCACGGCACAGCTCAACAGTCACCAACCTTGGAGAAGAACCTACTAGACCTCAAAGAAGAAGTAACAATATAGATTGTTGTACAAAAAGAGTGGAACAACAACGCCATGCAGGTCTGGCTTCGTTTTTTGACGAACTTCTTATTCATTCTTAAGCCATAAATTGTAACTGACACAAACGCTATATACCGCTGCGTTACCAGCCTTGCTGTTTGTGTTATGTTGTTTTCTAACAAAGCTAGTTTCAGTTTGTACAATCAAATAAGATAATCTCTATGAAACGTAATCGACGTGAAACGATTAAATTACACCATTTCACATAGCCTTTACCTTTTGGTTATGATACAAGGTCTTCACTGAGTTAAAGCCGAACCCAAACCCGAACTGCGCCTCTGAGCTCAGCGCTCTCTGTGTTTATTGGCCCTTTACTCGTGCGTCATGAGCTGGGTGTCTGTCTGCTGGAGCGGGAACTGAGAATAAACTGTTTTAACGGAGGGCAGGAATAAAAATAAAATAAAATAAAATAAAAGCTGTAGAAAATAACTTTAAATTATGTAATGAGACATATTAATCGTATGTGTCATTTGTATTTGTTGACCCCCCTTCCTCCTAAATCTACGCCTATGCGTACAGCCCAATTAATGCTGTGTTTGCTTTATATTCAAGCGTCCATAATTACCCCCAGGCCATATTAACATAGAATCACAAGTTAATAATGTGTGTGCAAAATGCTCCTGTATATCAACCCTTCACTCTCCCCCCCCCCCCTCCCAATGCATAACACTGTGGGCTATATTATATTATCCACTTCCTACATCTATGCTATGTCATCGTTCTGCATATGGCCACGCATATTCGCATTTGGAATAGAAGGATACGTGACCGTCTCTGTGACCTTCAGCACGACGCTTCTCCACAAAATTGTTAAGCAAATAGTAAAATACTGAATTGTAACTATCAAGCATCTGGTAGATAGCAGGCACCTTCTGTGTACCGTGAACCTCGGAGGGGCTGTGTTGTGTTGTCATTCCTCCCCCTGCCTCAACATCCTTCAGCTTAGTAAAAAGTGCTGGATAAATCCCTAGTTACCATCTGACACCCCAACCGACTCACACCTTTAACTGGTTAAAATGAAACAACACCAGTTTCCAGGTGTAGCTGAGGAACTCCCGCAACGAATGACAGACAAAACATGCAAGATACTCACAGAACAAAGCAAATTAGGCAGCAAATTGGGTTTTAAAGTCACATCTGAAGCCGCGGGGAGTGTGCTTGGCCGGGTTCGTGAAGTTTACGGGGGACCTTTGTACCCAATGTTCTCTTACCACAAGGTCACGCACACACGCGGAATTTTTTTTATATATATAATTACCTTAAATACAAGGAAAAAAGAGGAAAACCTAGTTATGATGTCACTGATGGACTTGTAATGTCCATTGATAACCAGTGAGGGCAGCATTGACCTATTGGAGTCCTAAACACTGAAACAGTTGAGAGAATGGCTGTAGATTTCAAAAATTATACTACACAAGTGCCTGCTCACATCCAAATAATGCACACTTGCAAGAAATAGTGCTTTTCTCCCATATGTGAATAGAAATATTCCACGAGAAGCTATGAAAAAGTCAACATGGACGACGGCATGAGTGAAATGCTCAAGCTGGTGTCGTAAGACTGAGCACTGTGTGCTTAACCCCGGTCTCTCCAGTAGACTGTTCAACTGTGAAATGAACAGACATCATACAATTAAACACATGAAGTAAAACAAAGCTAGAACCAAAACAAATCTAGTTTTTAAAGTCGGTCATCAGTCACATTAAAGCCCGTCCTGACGTTCTGATACACTGATATCGAAAGGTGAAAATACTATATGGTGAAAATACATTTTAATACAGTACCGTGACCTAACAAACATCACAGCCTGACCTAGCCTACCTTGAACATGCTTAGATCACTTACATCAGCCTACAGTTGGGCAAAATCATTAACACAAAGCCTATTTTATAATAATGAGCTGAATATCTCATGTAATTTATTGTATAATGTACTTAAAGTGGAAAACATTTATACCCATCATAAGGTTGAAATAGGAAATAGTATTCCTGGGAGCGTCTGTATTTAAATTTCTTATTAATAACATAGATAATGTTTCATGAAAACGTGCCCGTATTACACGATTACATGAGCGCAAACGGAGCTGCCGTGTTCTCCTCCCGCCTTGGTGTTTTAGATTAGACTCCTTCCCGCAGGCTGTCCACACCCTTCTCCCACTGACACACACAACTTCCCAGCTTCCCACCTTTGTTCCCTGGCTGCCCATAACGATTTTTGTCCGCCGCTTGCCTCCAGGGCCATTTGCGGCATGTTTTTCTGCATGCAGATAAAGGGCATGATTCCCTATTTCCTTT
>JAODKF010000050.1:15358720-15372583 GCA_026779585.1 Mormyrus proboscirostris | reverse complement strand
GGGGGGGGGGGGGGGGGGGGGGCGGACTTCTCCACACTGTAGAATACACAACGGAGAAGTAAACATTACGTCCGAACCAAAAACCTGGCACAAGCACACTACAAGAGAGAGTGGCGTTGTTATGGTAATTCTCTCGTTTGCGCAATTAAACGCTCCCACATCACGCATCTTTGGTGCGCGGCTTAACAAAAGGCTGCTCGATGTGACATTGAGGGACGAACGCTGCCAACTTAAACTTCAATGTACTGATTCACAAAAGGCACATGGGAAATCCTGAATACTGAATGTCGACGCGCCCCGTCACTGCGACCGCGGGGTAGGAAAATGACCACAAGGCCACAGCGCTTAAATAACACATGAGGAAATAATGCAGCCATGAAAAAAGAATGGGACCGTGTCACAGAAACACACAGAATATGTATGCAACAGATATTACATTCATTTAGCAGATGGGGTTTATCTAAAGCAACATACAGGAATGAAGCAGGGACAGACAGTCCTAGAAGCAGCTGGTTAAGGGCCTTGCTCAAGTGCCCAACAGTGACATCATTCCACCAACCACACACAACCCTACTGAAGCACACACAAGCATCAGCACACCAACATCCTCCCCGGCCTCGGCCTTGCGTACCTCTTACCTTCTTTTTTATGGAAAAACAAACATTACAGCAAGCTAAAGAGCAGAAAAGAGAAGACAGTCGGCGTTTGTTAAGAAAAATGTGAAAATAGCTGAAAGGCCCGCTGTGCTATCTATGGTTTAAGGCGCTCACAGCAATCAAACGTATGCACCGTGATTAAAGGGCAATTATGCAAAATTTGAGAACGACGGGGGAAAGAAAAATTTCCCGGAAAGAAAGAAAACCTTTTATTTTTGGCAGCAAAGGAAAAGAGTCGTCGTGACGATGGGCCCATTTTCTCCCTATTCATCTGCAAACGTCCTGCACTTATTTCCTTTTTACCACCGTTAATGCTCCTATTACTGTAGGTGGACACGCTCTTATTTGTGCATTTAAAAATGAAGAACCCTGGAAGAGCTGCATGAAATGTCACCGCGGGAATCTGAGTTTGGTCCAGTAGACCCCGATCAGGAGCACGTCAAAAAAATTTAATAAAAATCGATCGATTAGCTGTTTACATCATTTAGCGGATGATTCTCTCGTAAGAAACCAGCACAAAAGATAAGCAGGATCAGGCAGTCTGACCCTGGGATTTGAACTAGTACCCTTCCGATCACAGGCAGTGTCCCAACCTGCAGAGCTGCAAAACCTCACAATGGCAATGAAGCTTACAGCCGGACAGTAGGGAACATAACCATTAACGGATCTTTGCCATGGAGTGCTCTTTCGGCAAATGTTAGAATCCCTGCTCCCGGTCCAGAGATGCATCTCTCATACTCACAGCCATCCGCCTGTCATGTGTGAAAAGGGGAATTCATATTTACAGTCAAAACACGGTGGATACAGGATGCAGACCCCTGACACATAAATATGAAAGGGGACAAATTTGCTGGAGGAAGCTTTAAAATAATAATAATAATAATAATAATAATAATAATAATAATAATAAACCTGTGTTATGTGTTCGCATGCAAATAGCCAAGCATTTCGTATACTGTGTAGGGAGATGACAGCCCTCACAATAGCAGCATAACTGATTTCCTGGGATTCAGGCCGGAATTGATTCTGCCATCTTTCACATATCTATTTCTCTTCTAAATTAACACCAAAATAATGAGAGATTGGCATGTAGCAGTAAACATCTGTGGCCTGTACTACAAAGCGGGGTTACTGGCTTATCGGGGTAACTTGTCAGATTTAAGGTACGACAGTTTAAATGAACTTCATAATCGTTCACTTATGTTTTGCCCAGACAACCTTAAATCCGAGAAGTTACCCTGATACACCAGTAACGCCGTTTCATAGTACAGACAACTTGTCATGACCTGCTCGTACAAGACTCCTGTGTGGCACGCCCCCTTATCAACCTCGTGTGAATTCCTGATTGTTCTCAGCCGTTCTGCGTTTCCGTCCCTTAATTATAGTTCTTATTTATTTATTATTTAGTTCGTGTGCTAGCCTGTCTCCAGTAGGTCTGTCTGACGTCATGTATCCTGTTCAGTGTCTGTCTATCGTCAATAAAAACTGTTTTGCTCGCATTTACGTGTGTTCCCTTGCCTGCTTACCTGCCCCGACGCAACACCACTGGTCTTGGTCTCTATCGCCGTGTGTTTTTTTGTTGTTATTGTTATATTTATATGTTAAAATCTATCATGTGCTTAAGGGAAAGTGGCACAGACCACTAAACACACCTCACATGATAAAGACAGAAATCCATCTAGTTTTTTAGAACTTAACAGGAAAAGATGCAAACTGGGGCCTGAAGTAGGATGGGATGCAGGAAGGCTGGAAAAAGCAACAGAGAAGGACAAGTGACTGACCTGGATTTAAATCCCCCAAACTGCACACTGACACAGTAGCTAGGGTGTCATTCAGGGTTTGGCGAGAAGATGCTGATAGTCTTCTGGAGGAGGAAGGGGTGTGGGCTTTCACAGATGATCAGAAGAAGAGAAGAAGAAATAACAGTTCCCAAGTTTCTGCTCATGTTTCCCAACATCTTTCAAATAGCATATCCTTGCTGGGCTTTGAGGTTAAAGGCAATTCCAGGGAACAGCAGAGTGACAAGACAGAAAAAGTTTACTTTCCTCTGACAGATGAGCAGGAAACAGATTGAATCTTTCACTCTCGAATCCCACACCGTCACTCATGCTCAATTGTTTAAATTCCTGTGAGTTTTGGTTGTGTTCTGGATGCTGGCGGAATATTTATCTCCTAAGAGAGGACCAAAAACCAGAGATCGGACCAGAAACCACAGCTCATTACACATTAGCCAGTTTATTAAAGTAAGTGGGAGCAAACAGTCCTTTTTCATAAATAATTCAAATAACATAAAAGTGCACTGATTAAAAAGGATTTCTCATTGAAAGCAAGCATTTGAACAGACTAAATTTCAGTATCTGCTATTCCAATTAATATAATGCATTTGACAAAATCTGTTTTTCTTAATTCTTCTACCCAAAAATTACAGGAAAAAACATTTTAATAAAGTGGACACCCATTTGAATTAGCTAAAAACTTTCCTTGCAGACCTGGGGATTGGAGGGGCAGGGAATGTCACATGACTGGTGCCAACCAATTAAAACCCAGCTCTTGTAGGTTGCTGGCCCTGGATGTGCAAGGAATCAGGTTTTAGTGTCTGGAATCACCTTAGTGGTACTGAAGGGCAGGACTAGACTGGGATTATAAATTGGCCCAGACCTTTGGGGTCTCCTATGCTAAATTCCACCCACAAACCCATTGACCTACTAGAAGAATTTTGCATTCCAGGTCCTGGTTAATCATTTGGTTCACATCACCCCCAAACTCGCAGAAAGTCAGATGAGACCCAGAGGCCCGACCCGGGACGAACCTGGTGCAGCAGCATAGTGGGTCAAGAACTGATCCAGGTCCCTCAGGGTGATGCTTTTGTAGTCCAGTCAGCCACGTTCGGTAAATGTCACACCATACACAAACAGATGCAAACCTGTGAGCTCTGCAGTCACTATGAATGAAGCTTTCTGTGCAACGATAAAGATAATAATGTGCCGGGGGTGGGGGGGTGTGCACAGGACCCTCTGGGAGGGGAAGATAATGGCAGCATCAGCCGCTAAAGAGCCTTCGGCCCCTGACAGATGGGCTGTTCCGTCACCACTCAAAGCGCGGATCCAGGCATTCGGACAGCCGTGTTGTGATGCAGTACAGTGGTGGATTAGCACTGTCAGCATTGTCCAACAGCATTTTGTTAGAAGAAAGCTAATGATGAATTAGCATAGGAAAGGTGAATATATTTTAATGGCCCAGAAGGGACAACATTCAGCTTAACAAGATGGAAAATCTTATAATGACTAATTGGGGAGAAAATAAAGGCTAAATAAGGTTAAGGCTACCTAATTTTGTTGATCAGGAAAAATATAAAATATATACCGTCTTTTTGGGTGGGAGTCTATTAGCATACCACATCTTGTCTCTTCCTTGCACAAGAACTGCGAATCTGTCAGATTGCGAAGGCCTCCCCTGTGCACAGCCCTCTTCAGGTGGTTCCGCAGATTTTCAGATGGATTTAGGTCTGGGCTCTGGCTGGGCCATTCCAAAGTTTCAAATTTCTTCTGGTGAAGCCATTTGTTGATTTGGATGTATGCTTGAGGTCATAATCATGCTGGAAGGTGAAATTCCTCTTCATCTTCAGCTTTCTAGCAGACACCTGAAGGTTTTTGAGCCAAAATTGACAGGTATTTGGGACTGTCCATAAAGATGTGTCACAATTCATTAATGAACAAACGTGGCATCGGTATTTCAATTAATAGACTTAATAGAATTAATAGACACACTGACAAATATATTGACATAAAACATGTGTCTTGATTCACTAATGATGAAGTCAAGACGTAAATTTCCTTTGGGATTAATAAATTATAATCAATCAATCTATCTATCTCTAAAGATAAATACAAGTCAAGTCTTGTCAAGCAGGTTTATTTATCATTTTAGCCATATACACATCATACAGTCGAAGGAAACATAATTCCTCCAAAGAATCAGTCAAGCAGTCCTATGTAAGATCACAAATGGATGACTGTAGCCCAGGTGAACATGATGTGAAAATCAAATGCTAACAATCAAAGCAGAGCTTGCGAGCCCCAAAGTGAGAGGGCAGCTAGACAGGCCACCGCAGTTTAAATGGACCAGAGAGACAAGAAGCTGCAGGATGTGGTCACAAGGACAGGCCTTTATCTCTGATGTCCTCATTTACCACAGACAGCGAGAGAAACACATGTGGCATGCAGAAAAGCCCACGCTTCACCTGAGGCAATGCCTCCATGGATGCCATCTACATACACAATCAACAAACAACCCCGGGCTTCGCTGAAAGGCTGCTGGCCGTGGCCTTTAAAGCAGATCTTAAGCGTTGCAGCCCTGAAGGTCACAATGTTCACATAGCTGAAAGAAAGAAAGAAAAAAAAATGAGGCAGGAAGTGCGTCCAACAGCCTGGGCAGGTTGGTGCTTTTGTCCTGTTGCAGTAGCACTTGAGTTCTTCATAAGAATAAAAAGTCTGCTATGACAAGTCGCCATGAAGTCTCAAGAAGCTAGATTTTTCTGTGATAGAGTAGAAATCAGCAGATTATGGGTGGGGGGAGGGGGACTGTGAACGAACTCGTGTTCGTGAAACGGAAGAAGAAGAATGGCTTGCAGTGTTTACAGTCGGACAGATTTCATTTGTCAAAAGCAGGGCAGAAAGCGAAAGAGAAGCCCTTAGATGGAAATAGGAAAAACAGTCACACAGCTACCAATCCTGCAGAAAACTCATCAACAAGGCAGACTAGCGGAGATCAAGTAGCCAGAACAAGGGACGTCCAATTTATAACCAGCATATCACTGAGAATCAAACACAGCTCCCCCTGCCAAGACTAAAATGGAGGTACTTTTCCACAATAAAAGGTACTACACTTCTAAGTTAAAATGTCCAGATGGGGTGACTGAAGAGGCAAATTGGTGCTTTCAAATTTTATCATCAATGAAATAGAAAATATGCACTTTAAAGAGAGGTAACTAGAAGCCATGTTTGTACATGTAGTCATTTTTTGTTTAAAATATGTCTGGATTTGTTTAGAGTTTGATTTTTATACTTGACCTGTTTCCAGAAAGCCACCAGAAGATATTTTTCAATGCCTTGTAACCTTACTCTAATTTTTTGTACAAATGCACCAAAAACTTAAGAACAAATTGACAGATTTATTGAACATAAAAGAACCATTTCTGATGCCTGATACATCATTGTTTTTTTCCCAACAAATGCATGTTAGACATGAACATCTCCTGGAGACACACAGACATTAAGGTTTAGTGACAATAATTTTGCTCCTCACATACGAGAATCTGGTGAGAATTGTTCTGTTGAGAATTTTTTTTATAAAATAATTAGAACCAGAACTCACATAGTAGAAGTACATGGTGACTGAAGGGTATTGTACATTTCACTGAAAGCCTTATAGCTTAACATCTAAATGAGACAGAGTAAACACTAACGTACCACACACTCTCTCACGCACACACACAGAAAAGAGTGCAAAATATCACGCTTGAACGTTCGCCAGTCCATTTGTTCAACCTGCGGCTTTATTTATTTTTTTTATCATCTTGAAATAATACCCATAGAAAAACAACACAAACATGTTTATTTACATACAAGAGGCCCAGAGCTGTCTCACGGAGCACGCCACAAAGTTCACATCAGCACACGGGTAAAGCCCCAGGAGAAGAAAGACCACGACGATATAGATGCTTGATGGACAGGTTTGCACCTTCAGACATTCTTAAGCTCATCCAGAGGAGAGGGTGAGGCTGCTTGCAGCATTCAGCAGTGCTGGGGGGCTGGCGGCCAACAGAACAGCATGACTCACCGGTGTGTGTAGAACAGACTGTCACTGACAGATCGCATTGATTAGGTCCCTCTATAGCAGATGCAAGAATTGCTGGTCCACTAAAGCCGGCAAGGTTTACTGGTTTTCATTTGAACTCTTAATTGCTTTGAAGCAGTTACTTGATTATTCTTAATTGCTTTGAAACTACTACTAAAGTCGGATCTAAATTCATGCCAGCGGAAAAGTAAACGCAGAAAACCTGCGGATGCCTTCGGCTAAAGCTCTACTTTGCTGATTTTATGTCCCCCATCCTTGAACAGTAACTAACATCTTTGACTAACAGTGGACCCACACACAGGACTATTTCAGCTCTGATGATTCAATGGCCTTCTGTTGCCATGGAGAATGGGTGCCATTACTTGATATAAAAGCGATGATTATGCCCGTTAATGGGTGAACTATCAATCCATAAAACACAAATGCATTTGCAAGAAAATGAAGCACACTTTCTCTTCTGACCAGTTCTTGCGCCTTGATGGCTCTTGATGAAGATCTAGAGCAGGGCTTCGGAAATAAGGCGCTGGGCACTTGCAGTCTATGTTCCAGCAAATATTTCAAGGAATTAGACTCCTTTGCGCTCTGGCTGCAATTCTGAGTAGTCTTGGTGTTTTTGATGTCTATGTAAGGATACTAATAATGGACGACTGAAGGAGGGATTATTTATACTCCATATAAATGCCCGGCCATTATTATGACTCATAGCTCACCATTCTCACACCTCCCCTTACAGTGCCCCCCTTCATGTCCCGTAAGGAGATTCACTACGTGCCCATCATCAGCTGACACGATCTCCCCCCCAAGCACCTCCAGCCAATGACATATGACAAAGCTGTCACAAAAAACTTTAAACTATAAAACTCTTGGGTATAAAAATGTATGGCAACAATAATAATCCTCCTTACTTCACTTGTGCTTTTTTATATCCACTCACTCGTATCAAAGTTTCACAGAATTCTAGCTTGTTCTCTTTTATTTATAGGGCACAGATGAGTGAAATGAAGTCAGGGATAGTAGATGTAGAATATTGTTCTGGGTATTGGTTGTAGGCATTCATAGATAAGGCATGTTAATTAATATTGTGTGGTAACTCGGTCTTACCTTAATTAAGAGGCTTCATTAAGAACAGCATAAAGGCGGGGTTTCCCAGAACAAGAGAAAGTGATGCTGATCTTAGGGACTGAGCGTCAGTACTTGTATTGGGGGCAGTACTTGTATTTACTCGTCCAGGGCTAGAGAACAGGTGCTCAGCAGGTCTGAGGCAGAGACAGAGATATCTATCCTTGTCTATTCTTGGTTGAACATGTACTAAGATACAGGTAAAGATAATGCACTGAAAGCGAGGAAGAGTCTGTAGGTATTATTACCAAAGGTCAGCTGCCGTATAGTTGGTCATAAATCACTGGATCCAGGTAAATGATATGTGAAGACTTAAGATATATAAAAGCATGCTGTGCAGAGTGTGTGTGCGTGTGCGTTTCTTATCACATGACAACCACGTGACTCTAGGACAGTGACTTTTTGACTCGGAACATCCTGTGCTCACTTATGCAAAGTTCATATCTAAACACTCCTCCTCCTTTCATCTCAAATATCAACAAGCAAGTAAAACAGAACAAAGAGTAGCACACTGTTAAAAAGTCATACATCTTTTTGTTTTTGTTGACTGGAGATGTTCCTGCTGTAACCAATCCCACCCTCACAGCTTATCACATGACCTCCACACTACAGAACTTCCTTCCCATTTCCACCTTAAGAGGTTTATTCCTGTGCTCTGTTGGATGTAATACAATGGACCTTGATATTATATTAAGAATGTAAGAATGTAAGATATGCAAGAAGCATTTCCTGTGTTCATTGGGCTTGACTGCAAGACACTATATAAACTTTAAGGTGGACATTCACAGGGATTCTGTATGTATGTATCAATGTGTGAATTTAAGTGTGTGAGAGCTTATGTAGGTATAGAAGTACCCAGAGAGATAATGTCCCTGCAGAACAAAAGGGTACCACTCTCCTCTTTTAATCAGCTTTTCTACTCTCACTGCTTTTCACATTGTTTGGGGCCTCCCACACAACATCTATACTTACATAATACAACAACTATTCACACCACCACTACCACTACTATAATTATAATAACAACAGCAAAAAAATCCATGTCACATCTGCACCTTTCTGTACAAATGACAATCAATGTCCAGACCACTGAAGACTTCAATCGTATGTAATGTCTTTTCACCTGTTACTGCCTCTGTCCACTGCTATCCAACTGTACAAGCTGAAATTTCTAGAATCCCGTCATAGAATCACCAGACAGAGTTCCACTCTAGAACACACCAATTATATACACAAGCACAACATTCCACAAACATCCCCAGAAATTATCTCACTGGTTCAGAATTGCAGGGTCAGGGATAGAACCAGGCACGGCTGCTGTGATTCCCCTTAATATCACACATTCAGATCATATCAGATCAGGAATCATTGTTTATGGATGAATTTTGAGACTGTACATCTTATTCAGACTTTAACGTTTGTGCATCTACACGATACATGTGTGTTGGTGTGGATGTGAGAGAGACAGAGAGTCTTAAGACCCAAGTACCTTCATGGCCACCAAATAACTATTGGATGAATAACTATTGAAAAGGCTAAACCCAAGACCCTGTTCATTACCTTGAGGTTTCTAGGTTTTTGTAACTTACGTTACACTAATTTATCATTTTCAGTTTCTTGCTTTTAGGTGAATGTTCTAGGTGCGCATTTTAAGCACCCTTTAAGATCTTAGAATAAGACACTATCTCATAAAAGCACATAAATAAACCCACTAGACAATCTCTTCAAGAATTCCGGGTATCCGGTTGAGACTCAGGAAGAGTTCTGTGTGTCATTCAGGCCATGCAAAATCCAGCAACCATTGCTGGGCTGGGCCCAGCAGTTCCATGCTCCAACTCTGCTCACCAGAGATCCATAAAGCGAGATCCAACTCTGCTCCCCAAGCGAGCTTGATAGGCCGAATGGCCTCCTCTCGTTTGTATATTTCTTATAAGCTGTCTTGAAGAGTACTGGAGCAAAAATGGGTGGAGGGACAGGGTCCCCAGCTCAAAAATCGCTCTCCACGCTGTTGTGGGGGGGCACATAACATTGTACCCTGTCTTCCAGGTTGATGCTCTCTATCAGTGTACTATGACTGCTGCCATCTTGTGACGAGAGAGGGAACGGCAAGCACATGGGGATTTTGCCCATGCTGTTCAGATGACTGCCCACCAGCCGTCGATTCTCCTCCTGGCCACTGGGGGGGTTACTCGGGTCAGGCGGCTTGGGGGGGCATGGTGGGTGGCCCACGATGCTGCCCTTCATATGGGGCAGCTGACTGTGAGTATGGCGGTACTCCTCCTCGATGTTCTTCCCCAACTTCCATCGCTTCCACTTCTTCATCATCTCGGATTGTACCTGGAGGGAAAAAGTAGGAGGAAGGGCCAATGTTACAGCAGTCCAGACGGCACTTGGAACAAACCAGAAAAGCCTAAAAAAGGGCTCCAAAACTTACCTCTTTGTTGACAAAGCAGTACAAGATAGCCACTAGTAGACCCTGAAGAGATGTCAACAAAAAGAAGGTGTAATTTGTACACGACCTGATCCTACATTTTTAAATGAACTGGGAATATCTAACAGGCAATCTGGTTCACAGGGTATCCTACAACTCATCTTTGGAGAAGAAATATACTTTGTTCTTTGAAGGAACGAGAGACTTCAGACTTTCAGTCCATCATGCACCTATTGCTCCACAATGTCTAGTACCTGAATGGTTAAAACAAGCTCTCACGTTGTTCTTTCATCACAATTCACTGGAAAATTGTGGATGGACATACAATAGACGTAGCGGGACAGATGTCCAGTTGATCTCAAACTTCTTGCAAACCAAGCATTATGTCTGACAGCCAGTCACATGGATAGATTTTAGTTGTACATAAATAAATTTCTGAACTGGGCTAAACGGTAGCATGCTATTCGAGGTACGAAACTGCATATGATAGGCCTGGTGAGCTGATCGATGTTCTCAGTCTCATTGAAAAATAAGAACTCTATTAAGGTCACTAATATCATGTGCTGGATTTTCTATATAGATGACTTGGTAGATCAATCAATCTCATGACAGCTGAACATTTTAATTACACAATGGTACATGGGAACGATGCCCAGGAATTGTGCAACCACACCATAGTTTTGGCCTTATTTGTTGGAGCGACACCTTGTTTCTTCTGTATGAAACCTTTTTAAGTAAAGTACCCTTCATATATTTGGGTTCCCATTAGACCGGCTGCTGATCAAGTCTCTTCTCCTTTGGGAACTATCTTGATTTTGTCAGTTGACCAGACTCTTCCACCCAGTTATTCTCTACTCTTCATACTCGGCAAGATTTACAACTTATGCAGACAGGCCAACGACGTAAACACAGGATGAAGAGGAAGAAATGCTGCTATCTGTCCCGAGAAAGTCCCGCCACTTGTGTAAATGTGTACAGGAGCCCGTGGGGCTTTTAAGCCCAAAATGTGAGGCATACCTGGTTTGAGACCAATCAAGCTAATTCAGCCAAGAAACACAGCTGACACAGTACAGCTGCGTCAAACTAAAACAAATCGGCGTCGAGGCATTAAACTGCAAAGTCCGACAATTTGTGGCTGGCAAATGTTCTTATCTTCATGCAAAATAAACTCTTTGTACATCTACTGCAGTAATAAGCCAGAAACAGTTTATAGTGCGGTTTTACACACAATCTGACAACTGATCACATGTCAGAGTTGGTACAGCATAAGTATTCTATACTGTTATGTAACTATAATGCATATATTGCTTTTACCATTGGACTTTCACTCAAGTAATAATGGAATCAAATATGTGCCAGGGTTCTAGAAAATTCAGGAAGGTACAATCAAACAATTCTACATTGTTATGAAACTATAATGGACATATTAATTTTGCTACTAAATTTCGACGTATCAAGTGATACTAGAATATTGGTGTGTCACTGTGACATATACATATGTGACCATGTGAGCTTGCCACTCTTCATAACTTGCAGGAACATCGGCTGACCTGGAAGGAGTCGAAAAACAGGTCGTAGAACAGTTTGGCGAGACGCAATGGGCCATTTGTGACTTGCTCCTCCATGACAAAGGCAGACAGGATCCAGTGGATCCCTAACAAAGGGATAAGGGTGAGAGTGGACTTGGCCAGACTGTGGACAAAGAGAGAGAGATGGAAAACATGACGAGGGAGAACAAGACATAGTTTTAAGAGAAGAAAACAATAAAGGAGATGAAGGAAGAGAAAAAAGACAGTTAAGGAGGTATGGAGTAAAATAAAGAAAATTAATTACACCAATAAAATATAATAAAATGAAGAACCTCACAGGATGTTCCAGAAGTCAAGATGTAACTCACAAGTACCAGCGGTCCTTTTGTACTTTACTTGAGGAGACGTATGTTGTAGTACATGTTTACTTAATGCATTAATTAACCAGTAACTAAGTTTTAGTTACGTACTGATCCCATGCTTGTTAATCATTAATCAAATCATGACAGTTCATGTATTCCATTCTGGCACTATATTAGTTAATAGTTAACTAATTAGTTAATTATGGTAAGACTTCATTTGAGGGGACAAAAATTACTCATTTCCTACTCAAAAACAAATCATAAACTGATATAGGTTTCCCAATAAAATACATGAACTGTCATGATTGATTAATGATAAACATGGGATCAGTACTTAAACACTTACTTAATGCATTAATTAACCAGTAACTAAGTGTCCACTACTACATTATTTATGTCCCCTCGGATAAATGCTACCGCACCACTACTCACCGGAACTTGTAGTCCGTATATCGCATCTGGTGCGCTCTCAGTTTGGACATCAGGATCTTGATAATCTGGACGAAGATGAAGAAGTTGATCTGAATGGGAGAGAGCAGATATAAATGAAGATAGCCATGACCAGGAAACCACAGAAGTGCAAGCAACGCTGTTTGATGTAGATGTGCACGTTCCCTGGGTGACATGGGCTGGAGACCAGAAACGGTACATCCATTTCATCCAATACAACTTTCTTTCATCTACAAACCTGCCTCTAGATATCTTGCTTTTCATAGTATTATAGTCTACGCAAAAGTGAGAGCAGCAACCTGTCTGTATGCCCACTTTGCAAGGCGCTATACAGATTTGGACAGAAATTAAAATGAGTCTAAATCAGCTGTCATCATCCCCAGGTTCTGTAGATGTAATTTCATAAGTTCTGGTAGGTCGGCTGGGCAGGTTTTGTTAAAACTTAACGGTCATAATATTTCATTGCAAAGACATTGGAGCATTTTAAAACCTATTACGGATTAAGATACATGGACTTATTTCAATTTAAAAGCAATACCAATCAAGATAGAGATTCCTCAAAAGGCTGCAGCTTGGGTCCAGTTCACCATACATGCTGCAAGCCAAGGCATCTTTAAGACTTAAGTCGATTAAGATATAATGTAAGTTACCTTGCCAAGATTCCTTCCAGACTAATCTAGGTCTACTTACACCTGTCAAAACACCAAGTTTATAGAGGCTACTTGATGGAATGATGCCAGCAACTTCCCTCCACTGAGAGACTGATCAGGTAAGAGAGAATAAAACACGCAATCAACCTTCAGATTCAGCTACAGAGTAGATGAGTCACTCTGTATAAAACATTAATGATATAATAGATGTATTTATCCATAGCTATTGATGTGTGGCCACAACAGGCATCATTCAACAGAAAATGAAAAAAGTTTTAGCTACTGAGTTTGTCGTCCTGTGAGGGAACAATGACCTTCTCATACATTTAATTCAGAAGGTCAAAGTGCCACCTTCAAAGGTAGATTGGTCACCGAGGCAACGGTGATGTTAGTGTTACATAACGGAGCTGTCACTGTGTACTGAAATTTACCGCAGGGACTTGCACCCCAAAGAACATCCGGGATGCAGGAGCCAACAGAAGTGCGCCCTGTCTGGACATTCCGGCGAACAGCCCGGTTCAGAACAACCCGGGGGGGGGGGGGCAGGAAACAAACGCAATTCAACACAGTGGACTCCATGGAAATAAAGAACGCAAAGACGGGAATTCCTACGAGATGCGATAAACACTGGGGACGTGGGGGGGGGGGCTCAGCTCCCAGCCTCTGATGACCAGGAACAATCCCTTCCTCTAAGAATCAGCCTGCTTTGCCTTCAAAAGACACCAAATGCGTATGGGTGACTAAAAACCAGAGGTGGAAAGTTCAGGTCCAGAGAGTACAAATCCAGACCAAGATTTTGCTTCAACCAAC
>JAODKF010000050.1:15334076-15347292 GCA_026779585.1 Mormyrus proboscirostris | reverse complement strand
CTTAGCATTACCTATACACAGACACACATCAGGGGATGGAGCCCCTTAACATTATCTATACACAGACACACATCAGGAGATGGAGCCCCATTCAGCACGTACCATTCAGCTGGACTCCTTCGGTGCTCTTCAATGAGGCACTGGAGCATTCAGGAATCGTTCTGCACTACAGCGACTGCTGGATGAACAGTCTGAGGGTCACAGTTACATCGGCATCTGTTTGTGCTTCCTGCTAATTGGTCTCAATAAGTCCAATCATATGGTGACTCCAAGAGAACATGAAGCCATGCTGCTTCTATGAAGCTTCTCAACAAGCAAAGCAATCAGCCTCAATCAATGGGATAAATACAGAGGCCCATCTGAGACTGGCTTGATGTGTCGCAGCCAGCTTGTGTCTGGAGAAGTATCCTTCTATATATAGTCCACAACCAAGTTTGCTCCAATTAGAACCATGTTAAAATGCCTACAGGAGAGTGGTCATCTAGTTTTAAACCCAAACACGCAAAAAAGGCTCTGGTCCTGCCTCAGGATTCTGGATTGGTTATCTTATCCAGAGGGCTCTATTACTGGCTATTCAAAACAGAGGTCAGTTGTTGTGAAGAAACTAGGATCATGTTGCCATGCCTCCTCCACCACAATGCCCCGCCCCCAACACAGAACCCCGCCTTCTCTGTGACACTGCCCCGCCTCCTCTACCATACTGCTCCGCCTCCACCACCATAATCGCCCCTGTTCTCCACCATATCTTTTATATCCACATGAAAACAGACCAGTTCATTATTAGACTTTTATGAACATTTACTGCAGTGTACAACTGTGTATTGACATTTAGAGCACATTATCGCACACATTTCATATTTATTTCCTGCCAGTTGATAGCATTCCTAGAGAAGGTTCAGGGCATAATTTTCATTTTTGATTTGCTGTTCTTTGGAGACATACTAGAAAATAAATTGAATATGCAATAATGAATTAAATCTAAATACTGACTGTGTGGGTGAATAAATAGAATTCAGAAAGAATACAAATGTGGAGAAATACAGTGTGAAGAAGGGGGTGGACAGAAATCTCAGTCCTTCATGTCAGCTCGGAATCGACCCCCCAATTCCCAGTTTCAGCCGACGCTGGAGAACGGAACGGAATCTGAAACGTTTCTGCAAAAAACACCTTTATTGCGGAAACATTTTTGGCGAAAACGTTTCAAATTCCATTCCGTTCCAGTCACTTGGAGAGGAACGTCACAGGAGTGCGGAAAGTCGATAAGAAAACACAAAAAAAACATAATAAATGAGTGGAGACTCATAGTCAAAGCAAACCAGGGTGGGCAAAAATGCCGCCCTTTGACGTATCTGGCAGACATTATAAGCGAGATCTTACCCCTTGTTAAGGAAATAGGGTCAGCTTATTATTACATTGTCGACATATTAACTCCCACTGGCTCTCAGGCCCGGCAAGATACGATCAGCTAAAAGCAATGCCTGGGTAATTGGGCTCATTTCATTCATTAATAAAACAGACAACAGATATAACTACTTACAGCAGTGAGCACAGTTCTTGCGTAAATCCCTGTAAGTCAGTTCAGCTCAAGAGAAGGCAGGACTTTAAGGTCATGTGACCACTGGCTGAGAAGAGAAAGAAGTGGGCAGGACTCACAGATGATCGACAAGCTGGAAGAGCAAAGCTCCTCAATGAAATGTGAAGGAGTGCAGGTGTGAGGCTTGGTGACAGCAGTCAACAAATAGCATAAATCCATAACTCCATGTATATTGAGCAACAGACGTTTGTTCTAGAATGCTGACTGGTCGGTCCTTCATAGGGCAACAGACGTTTGTTCTAGAATGCTGACTGGTCGGTCCTTCACAGGGCAACAGACGTTTGTTCTAGAATGCTGACTGGTCGGTCCTTCACAGGGCAACAGACGTTTGTTCTAGAATGCTGACTGGTCGGTCCTTCACAGGGCCCACGCACCAGGTCTGCATAGAGCAGACTTGGAAGACATTGAGCCACTGGATTTCATCACTAATATGAGCTTCACTGAAATATTAACATCAATATGGGGTATTGTCAGGGTCACTCTGAACGTCTCATTCTTAACAAAAGTAACAACATTCAGAGATCAGAAGTTTCAAATGATGTTCAGCACAGAGACTGAACCTTAAATCACACGTCTTCCTTACTATCACAGAGGCTGAAACCTCCTGCACACCCTTTTGGAACTTAAAATGCTCCCCCAAAATCGTGCAGTCCCTGAGGAGTGACCTCTCAGCACACTAGCAGAATTCAATAAAAGATCAAAAGAAAACACAGCAGACACAGAGCTGCTTGCCCAGAGGGGTGGACTGGGGTGGTTTGCCAGGCAATAGGCAATTTAGACACCAATTCACCTAAGTACATGTTTCTGGACTGGGGAAGGAAATCGTGTCTTTCTCTCCTTAGAAACTGGCGACACTTAGCCAAGTTCTCCAAGTGATGCATAGCTTCAGATCCAACAGTTTTCAGGGACTGGCAGTTTGCTGGATTTGATATTGGGCCAAAAAACAATTTCGTTGAACTCAGCTGGGGACAGGCATACCACTCATTACCAGGCCAGATGTTTAAAGCTAATATGGGCCATTCCATATGTCTGCGAGGCTCCCAGATTCATAACACGTGGAAAGATGAAAATCTCCCCACAGCATGTTCAAAAACGACTGTTGACAGGGATGTGAACCTGCATAAGCTAAAGCTGAACCAAGACAGGACTGGCAGGGGTGGTTGAAGCTTTACAAGTGTCCATCCATTACTTTACCTCCAGCTTGGCTTTAATATAGCTCAAAGACCTCAGTTCATACGTTCTACATTTATCGGGGATAAACGCGGAGGCATGAGTTCAGGTCACTCCCCCCGCGAAACATCTAGATGGAGCCAGCTAACCCACACTGATGTTGTATTGCTCCAGCATTAGAAAACAATTATTGATCACAGGAAGCCCTTGGTAACCTAACGATGATTGCTATAATGAGTGGGAAGGTGCGTGCTAAAGAGAAGACACACAAAAATGTAAATCGGGACAATTCCAATGTGCAGAGCGATAATTTGGAATAGAACAACACATTTTCGGCTGACACTACTGACTTCTGTGGGTAGCATTTGGGTCACGTCACTGCTATTGGCACTATGCGCGGAACACTACGGTTTAGTGGACATGCTAGCTAAACGGACTCGCTAAAGGGGATTAATATCTCCTGATCTCAGTGGTTGGTATCCACTATTGAGGATGAAAGAGGTGATTGAAGAGCTCAGAATCTCTGGGTGGTGCTGTTCTGCAGGAACAGGCTGCAAGCCGACAGGAGATAAGGTGAGCCACTCTAAGAAGCAGCCCTGAAAAGGGTGACCTGGGGCTGTCATCCGCAGTGACGTACGCAGTCGCTGCAGTGGGGAATTTCAGAAATCCTCACTAGCTTGTGATTGATAGTAGGAAGGCAGTCAGGCAAAACCATATGTAAATCAGATATTCAGTGAGATTTGCTTATGTATAAAACCACTTATGTGAGTTTGGCAAATTCCCTCCCTAACTGATATACCGTAAGACTGCTTTCCTGTGGTATTATGGGGTTACTAGAAAGAAATTACAAAGAGTTACTTACAGAAAAGGGGGGAGAGCAAACTCCTGTGTCCTCAACAGAGCAACAGAACCCTTGGGAAGCCAAAAGGCACAATGCAACACTGCCAAGGGCCTCAAATGATTTAGCTGCAAGACCCTTGCAGTCAAAAGGTGACTCCAAAGCAGGACTGCGTCTGAAAATAGGAAAAGGCCACAATAACAGAACCAGACCGCTGCCTGAAAAGGCCTTTGAAGTGGGTTCCTTTTTCCTGTCCTTAATAGCAGACTACATTAATAAGATGTAGCTGCGTGTCTGAACCAGAAAATGACGCTGTGGGACTAGTCTCCACCAGACTGATAAGATTATGAGGAATAGCTCAGGAATCCTGTCCTCTTGCTGCTCCGGAATCTGCCAGGAAAGCCACCCAACCCTCTGACACAGAGGAAGACCACCATCAGCAAGCGTTGTTACAACCAATTGCAGAAGCACACCTCTCTCTCTCATTCTGAGATACCAACCCTTTTCAGTACCATAAGCAAAATGGTGTTGGTGGCCTCTGGGCCCTAAGCAGATACTTAGTTTGATTATGCCTTGGGCCGACCCTACTGATATATAAGGTCCCGTGGATGAAAACGGGAACAGTAAGAGCATCATGCTGGTAATGCTGTGGCCTCATGCCTCCTGGGTAGGGTGTCAAGTGTCCCCTAACCGTTAGAGTATTGTAGGATCTCTCCAGGCCTCCTCTGATCTTGCGGGTTTGAATGTGTGTCATTCTGGAGATTCCTCACAACCAAAGAACATGTGGTTAGTTGTCATTGGTGTCATTCTGGTTTATGGGTGGCGCTCTGCCCCCCCCCCGCGCCGTGCGCCCTTTGTTTCCTAGGAAAGCATACAGGCTCATCATGACCCAGTACTAGATAAATGGCTACGGAGATAGATGGGAATAGAAAAAGTTTCCGAGCAACAGCGAAGGAGAAAGCTCTCAGTGGAGTGTGCGGTTGGCTCCCGAAACATCAAGTGCTTCAGAGAAACTGGTGTTCCTTCAATCCCCCATCTTTAACCATGGGCTTCCTGCCCGGCATCCACTGGTCATCTTTATTATACAGTACTGGCAATTATTAAACAGCTTCTAAGAAAGGGCTTTGAGTAAAACAGCCAGAGGCTTAATGACCTGTTGGGCGAAGAGACAGTCAAGGGCTTTCGGTACTCGTCTCCTGTGGTACCAGCTAAGTCCCCCCTCCCCTGAGGAAAGTCAACAAATCAATTAAAAGATTAAAAAAAAAAAAAGGAAACCTGAAGAATGCCATTCTTTCCATTCAACCCACACAAGACAGCTAAAATCCAGACAGGCAACAAATAATTAAAAATTATAATAATGATTCGGGTAAACAAATATTCGTGAATGAGTCAGATGACAATTATGCTCTTTGGTTTCCATGGTAACTTTCTGAGTTTTACCTGCCCAATAGAAGTATCGATAGGCTGAGAGCCTCCATACGCCTAGGGGGCGCCACAGATATTGAATAACTGGTTTCCGATAAGACTAACTCATGCTGAGTAAGCCACCCATCTGCACTCCAACCTGTCATCAAGTGAAGGTGCGCCACAAATCGTTGCAAATAATTTCACAATGGTGAGAAGCGGTGGAAACATTGTCCACAAGGTATGTAAGCTGCTCAGTCTCCAAATAATTTCAATTCTTTTTTGGGCACTGACCCAAATGTTTACCCTCGGCTGGTAGAGCTCAGGGGTTCTGAGCCGGTGGACATTCTCTGGACAAGTGAGCCTTTTTCACTCCAAGTTGTCCCACGGTAGCTATGAGCAAATGGTCTCTCACTTAAATGTGTCACATCCATCCTGTTGCTCAGCAAGTCATCCATCTACTCCTCTTACATATATCCATCTTTTATCCATCTTGCTTGTTGCTAAACATTCCAGCTCTTTTTCTCTTATTCCGCTGAGGCCATTGCAGTGAAAAGAAACACACACACAAGGACGAGGAGAGAGAGAGACCATTGACCTTGAACAGCATTCTAGAACCTTCCATGTGATTTACCTCCCAGCATTTACAGGTGCTTTTCTATTACACAGAAGCTGGCAGCTGAGCTCAGCTTTGCTGAGCAGTTTAAATGGCCCTCATGAATGAACTGTGCAGCCTCAGGGTATCGAAGCAGATGAAGTTGCGTGGATCTCGACTCATTTGAGAGAGAATTTTCTGAGAAAATTACAGCCAATCAGAGAAGCTATTCATAAAGATGATATACATAAGCAGTAATGGTACCTTCTGACTCAAGCTGAGACCGAAAGACCCTTGATTATTGTGATATTATTATACATTTATGAAGTTATATGTTAAAACAGACAGTTGTGTCCTCCTGAAAGAATAACCATGTGCTTGTAGCATACAAGACAGACCATTTTATAGAACAAGTTAATTGTGTCAGACATGGCAGCTCTTCCAGAAGTTCCAGGAGTCTCCCGCTTGTGGACTGTGGCTCCCTGACTCTCCTTCTCCAGAGATTCCAGATAAGCTGTAGGGTCTTTGCTCTAATCCACCCTTGCTCTGGCGCTAAAAAACAAATGTCTGGATATTGTATATAACTTGTGGGCATCGAGGATGTCTGTGGTGTATCCTAGCAGGGAAAATGGTTTACACTCTGCAGGAAAATCACGCTCACGGCATCAGTGTCGTGTTATGTCCGCAGGCAAGTTTAAGGAGACTTAGAAGGTGAGAAATAAGTGAAACGCACACGCCTCAGGTCACGACTGCCTAGGCCCGCCTATGTGCCGCACTGTGGTGTGAGACTGGGTCACCTTCCAGGAAGCCGGTCGCTCGTCCCATTCGAGGTCACCGGCATTTACGGAAGCGAGGCTCAGGGATGAAGCGACTCGGGTCAGCGCGAGGAACGAAGAAGCTCCCCAGGCAGCCTGGTGTCCAGGCAACAAGCGGGTTTTCCCCCTGTACTCAGCAAAGGTCCAAATATGCACATGCTTCACTGATTACATAAGAAGGGAGCACAAGCAAGATGTTTCATTTGTAAAGCCCCCAAACCCAGACGCTAGACAATCACATACGTTTTTCTTCCATTTTGGGAAGCGGCACTGCACTCTTGGCCACGGCCCCTCTTTGCCCCAAGGCTATTTACTTAGTTAAACCCCATGCTTAAAATTGTTACAGAAGCTGGGTGACAAGAAGACCAGGCGGTCTGAATTTTTAGAAGTGAGATTAACTACTAACAATTATTTGGGTGAGAAAACAAGTGTAACTCAACAAAATTTAATCTGGTCTTCAAAAACTTTTATAAGTGCATCGACCCTCTCATGTAACATACACATATGTTCTGCTGTTCCTTTCATTAATAAAAAAAAAAATCATTGGACAAAAGATCATTTAACTGACGCGATGCATCAAACTGATGCCACTCGGTAACATAGAAAGTCCCAGCAACCAATACAATATTTGAAAAGTATTTTTCCTTGACCCTCCTATGACAGCAGTCATGTGACCGGCTTTTAACGTACAACCTCTAAACCTGAATGGAGAGGAAAGTAACAGGAAAAAGCAGCACATAATCACACACCCACACACAGGGTCTGCTTCATAACAAGTCAGGAAAAAAAAGGCTCGCTTGAAGGTGAACAGACACATTTTTCCATGCGAGCAGATGTGTGCCGTAGACAGGAGTCTGAAAAGGGAATTAAGAGACTACAGATTGGCCTCAACTCATCAAATGCTTTTAGTGTAATCACAGGGCTCGTGGACATTTTAAAATACCACAGTGTCACACACGCCAATTACATAATGGGCACTCGGAGCTGAACTGGCGGCCGAAGTTTCACCGATCTCGTCCGCATTCTACACCAGGTTTTGGCATGTCGTAACGATAACGACACGTAACAATACAGCGTCTCTGCGTAAGTTGAATTGCGTTCAATAAACACTTGGCCACCGGCTTTCTTGGCTCATCACTCAGAGGGACCCCTGGATCATCTCCCGTTCACCAAAACATCTGCAAGCCTCTGGAAGAGTACCAGACCACTCACCTAGAGCAGAACATGGGAGCTGGAGACCAGGACCTGTGGCCGGGGGGGGGGCCGCACTATCGAACAGGTCAGCACTGATGCATTTCAGAGCCGAGACCTTGACATCTCAGCTACTGAAAGGCTGCCCTCTGAATAAGCGAAACAAACGTGAACAAACCAAAGATTATTTACAATGTGCTCATCCATCCATTAATTCTACTCCTATTCATTTGATACCCAGCAAACATACTTCATTTTAAGGACCAAGGTCAAACTGTATTTTTGCTCAACCTATCAACTTAACTGCTGAAAAGTAATTTGGCCATGGATCCCTCAGCTTAAACATGCTAGTCTTATGCCAGTCAAGAGTTTCCATTATTCCGTGCGACTCTTCTTATCTTTGTGTCTTGTACAGAAATCTTGTTTATATCAGATGCCCAAAGGGTGACGCAGTGTGTTTAATTACTCGCTGTATGTCTCCAGATCGCTGGCCTGTTTCACAACTCTGCCCATTCGCTACAGGAGAGGGAGCCATTCATCACATCCTATCAATATTTAACTCGGCCTAACTCTCTGCTCCTTGCTGCATAGGGTAAATTAAGAATTCTGGAAAAACCCAACATCATTGTGTGGGTGTGTGTGTGTGTGTGTGTGTGAGAGAGAGAACCCCATTGTGTAAAATTCTGCTCAACTCCCCAAACCTAATGAGATTATCAAAGCATATTTGTCAACATTTGCTTGTGCTACACTACAGAAGATCCTTCCTCTCGCCACAGCAGACAGCTTTCAGTCTCAGTCGGCACGCCGTAGATTCCCAGCTCACCCATCCCCCCCCCCCACCTTCTACATAAACTCAGAGGAAATGTCTCGCCAGACGGGGAGGGGCCTGTTTTGTGACCTGTGTCGTTCCTTAGCGCTGACCAGTAGCATGTTAGCGGTAGCTGTCCGCTAATGTTTAACTTACAAGATACTGGCTGGGGTTGGCCAAGATATACCACAATCTACTGAAGTCACCCGCTAGCCTTTAATATTAAAGAAAACGGCAGCAAAGGAGGGAGCAGACAAGAAGACATGATCCAGGGGATGCTGAGTATACCATTTTACTCCTGCATTCTAGCTACGAGAATTTACATTTATTTAGTTATCAGATGCTTTTATCTAGAAGGAGGCAATCAGACAATCCCTGCAGCATTTGGGGTTAAAGGCCTTACTTAAGGACCCAAGGGTGAGTCACATACTGCCCCCCCGGCAAGTGAATGGCCAAAACAACAGTAACCACGATGCACTGAAGGTCACGCTATAACATTCAGCCACGACAACACCTTTTATCGACCGCTGAGGTACAAAAATCAAAGGTTGCTATTGATTCATGGTCAGCTCAGAACTGTCTTTGAAAAACGGCCTTTCCTCTGCGATTTATGTGGATCATGTGGTGTGCCTATGTCCAGTAGGTCGCTGGTTTGAATCCTGTGAGTGATAGAGCAATCACATCACCTGACCTTTCGTGCAAAGCCCTTAATCCCAAACACTATTCTGGGGTTCCTGGAAGCTTCCGTACCTGTGATCAGAAGGTTGTCAGTTCAAATCCCAGCCTCAACAGAATAGTTATATGACTGTTGGCCCCTCTCTAAAAAAAAAAAAAAAAAATCCACAGAGGTACTACATAAATCCTTAACCCTGTAGTTACAACCCAAGCTTGACTCTTGAGTGTGCATGTCTCAAAGCAGAGATGGGATATGTAAAAAGAAGTACTTAAATGCACCAATACCTGGTACAAATGAAAAAGCATCATAAGAAAATAAACTGTAGGTTTTGTGTAACTAACAGATGCAGGTAACTATATATACATGAATTCTCAAGTTGTCATTGGTTTTTATGCCACTTCACACAGAGATGGTACCTCCACCTGACAGGAAGCCTGACTCTCCACTTCCTGACCATTTTTGTCAGACTCCTGTTGTCAATGACAGCAATGATAACATTTGGCAGCCTCCTCCTTCATCTGAATATGCATTAATCTACCACGTCAGTATTTAGCATAGCTAATTAAAAAGTGACGCACTTCTTGTTCTTAATCTGTCTTGCCTGGTTAAATAAAGGTAAATAAAAATAAAAAAATAAAAATTGTGCTTCTCTGATACCCTAAATGGATAAATGAGGACCTGGATTTGCATCCACTTGGTGAATGCAGGTCGGTAAAGTGGTTTCACTCTTCACTGTGCCACGTGTCTGAAGAGTTGCCTCGACCATTTGGTTAGAAGTTACAATTCTCAGATGTAGAGATTTTTAACAGAGGCTTTGTGAGTAGTACTGTACTCACACCTCAAGGTTTCTGGGTTTGTGGGTAGTACTGTACTCACACCTCAAGGTTTCTGGGTTTGTGGATAGTGCTGTACTCACACCTCAAGGTTTCTGGGTTTGTGGGTAGTACTGTACTCACACCTCAAGGTTTCTGGGTTTGATTACTGACCTTGTGTGCAGTCTGCTTGCTTCTGCGTTGATTTCTAAAACGTGCGTTTGGGTGATTTGGTGTGTGCAGGTAGCCCTCAGTGTGTGTCCTGTGCTTCCTAGGACATCCTTGAGGTTCACCATGATCCTGTACTGGTATGGAAGGAGGAGGGATGACCCTTTACAGATAGAATACTGGCCTAAATTAATGCAGCTGGTGTCCTTCTGGGTTCATTACCTCATCCTGCGGAAGGGTAAAGGCCAAATGCAAGACCAAAGAATGGAAGCATAGAGGTTTGGCCATCAAAGGCTCACCACACAGATCGCTCTCCAACGACTTGCTGTCTCCGGGAATATTAGACATGGATTTGCCAATGAAGGCGCACCCAGACGTATACCTGACTCATGGGTTAAATGAAAACCACACAACAGGGGCCAGGACAACACACACCGGCGATGGTACTGAAGAGGTCCCCAGTGTCACAGCTGTGAGAAGATGAAAATGAAGCAGGCCCAGTCAAAATGGAATGAACCGCGAATCAGTGCAGGACAACAGTCAACATTACCTTGATGTCGACTCAAAACTTCTCAGCAGAGGCAGCTGCTGGAATGAAGAAGATGTTTAAGGCCATAACAAACAAACAACCAACCAAGGGATGACCAACTATGTTGTGGTTCACAACCATCAAAGGGGCCATCTGGCATAGCAGACATTTTCCGGGTGTGCTGATGAGGTTGTGAGTCGGCAAATTTTATCGTAGGCATGTATATGTGGTAGGTTTGTATGGGCAAAAGAGCAAAGCTTATTTTTAAATCCCTGTCCAGCCCTGGCTATGAAACAAACATGGTCTATCCAGTAATGACTCCAGACAGGTGAGGGGAGGCTTGTACCCACACCAAAATGACATCATTCACTATGAGTAACGCATTTACAGCTACATGAATGTCTCACTTTGTCGGTGGTGTTTGACTTCAGACAGAAAATGAAGCAAAGCAGTTAGAGTTCTCTTCACCATTCAGAGAGACCTGAACCATCGCAGATACCCCGGACTGGGGGAAACGCCAGATAAAAAAATACAGTAGTAGTTTTACAGCAAAAGTTTGGACACACCTGCCCATGGAAAGCTTTCTTTGTTCTATTCTCTACATTGTGGAATAATTATAGAGACATGAAAATTATACTTTAAAAAAAAAAAAAAAACACATATACGGAATTATGCTGGTTCAAATCCCTGGGTTGGCAGAATGATCCCACCTTTGGCAACTGAGCAAGGCCCTTAGGCCCAATCGCTCCAGGGACTGGCTGATCCAACTGTCTCCTCTATGCCAGCTGTTCTGAAGGAGTTCCCACTAAGCACTCATTGGCTGCTTTTCCTTCACTCCCTAGTGAAACTCCTCCAAAACCATCTCACCTCTGTTTAGGTCAGGTGGCCTGGTCACGTGATGCGACACTCTATCACTCCTCCTTCTAGGCGGCTTGGCATGTGCAAACTTTTGAATGGTATATGCAAAGAAAGACACCCTGAGAAGAAGCATGGAGAGAAAGACACCCTGAGAAGAAGCATGGAGAGAAAGACACCCTGAGAAGAAGCATGGAGAGAGAGACACCCTGAGAAGAAGCATGGAGAGAAAGACACCCTGAGAAGAAGCATAGAGTGGGGGTACGATTGCAAACTATTGAAAGGTCACACTCAAGCATGAATATTTAATCAAGATAACGTTCAGTTAAACCAAACTGGGACCTAAACGCCTAACCTACAGATGTTTCCGTTCAGCTGGAACTGGCCGTGGCTATCGGTGCAACTCAGCTGTGGCAAGCAGGTCAGGAGAATAAGGCGATGGCGGGATCGATATGTGGGAGAGAGACGAGCAGGGAAGCTGGGAAAAGCCGATTCTGTTCCAGGCGGAGACCAAGTGTGGAGCCACAAAACCGGGAAGTTGAGTATCAGCCATTGATTCAGCTACTGACTGATGAACTCCAGGATGGAGCAGCAGCAAAAACCCACCCAGCACCATTGGTGGGTCAGCCGGTACTGACGTACTTCTTTCCTTTCAGAGCCGTACTCGTGAGTCGCCAGAGTAGACATTTTCATTTTCTCTGTTTCCCTCCTACACAACTGGTGAGTAACCGTCAGTGGGACAGCGGGAACCGGATCGAGCCGCTCACACAGGCACACGGGCCACCTGCTGTCTCTCATACGCCATTATCTGTCGGTCTGAAACGCTTTCATCTTGGGTGTCAAGCGGCACATATGGTTCCCACGCTTCACAGACCGTACAGCCAGATGTCTAACAATGTGGTCCCGGTTTTCGGGGGGCAAGTATAAGGAGAACCACTGCCACCCCCGGGGGTTTTGACCCTATGACTATCTAGTTGAAGGTGGCACACACAAACGCCACGACAGTGATGCCACGGCTGCAGTGGGTCAGCGGGCTGTTTGTGAGAGCAGGAAAAAGGCCCTAAGATGAACCAAGAGATATCACACTACACTTTCCTGTTGTCTTCTCTCATCATTTGGTTCATCTCCTCTCTCTTCCGGTCCGTTCTCCTCTTTGCGTCTCTCACCTCGCTGCTCTGCAGATGCCTCCTCAAACATGATGGCCTCTCTTCTCATAAACATCCCCAGTTTGGGCAGCTGACTACCTACTATCAGACTTTATTCAGTGCCAGTCAAAAGTCGGACACACCTATCCATTGAAAGGTTTATTTGTACTATTCTACACATTTTAAAATGATTATTAAGACCTCAAAATTTTAAAATAATTATACACTGATCAAGAAAGTATTAAACAAAAAAATCATTATTTGTCGGGTGCTGGGGAAAAGCTCTGTGGGTTTGAAGTTGAGCTTCAACCAGTCATTGCCCAGCCCGGACGAAGAGATTATGCATTGAGGTCCGGTCGATATGATGATGATGAGAACCCTTTATTGCTGATGCAATACATCATGTCACTAGTCAGAAGTACCAGCGAAATAACTGGCCATCAATGCGACCATACATATACACAAACATCACATTATAGGGGGTAGACAGGTCAGGAAGACAGGGGATATAGGAAGAACAGATAAAAAAACGATTTACTTGAGGAGAGAGGAGGAGAATAAAAAAACAGCCCCCAGACTGTACTCCAGTAGGGAGAACATTGTAGGAACTGAAAAA
>JAODKF010000050.1:15279307-15299466 GCA_026779585.1 Mormyrus proboscirostris | reverse complement strand
AGTGATAAAAAGTTTTCAGTCATCCAAGTCTTTACTTCGTTGAAGCAACTGGCTAATGTGACAATAGATGAGGTGTCATTAGGTGTAACCGAAATGTATAGTTGGGTGTCATCAGCATAAGAATGATAATTAACATTATGTTTTCTCATGATGTTACCTAATGGCAGCATATAGAGAGAGAACAGTAAACAAATAGTTTCAAACTTTCGGCTGTGGAGGGAAATAGCAAAGGAGGATGTTTTGCACAAGAAAAACACAAAAAGCAGTAAAAAAAACTTATTAAAGGTATTAGCAAGGTTTTGCATACAATCTTATGATGTAACTAAAATTGCAATCATGAATATTTCCATAAGTAACTAATTTAATTACTTTTTTCTCTAGTAACTGTAACAGATTACAATTACGTTTTTTCAGTACCTCGTTACTCCCCAACACAGCCAGGGACAATATTCATAATTCAAAACTGCATGATTCTTAAACGGAACTAATGGTGGCATGGTTTAAATTAAGGTAAGACATTGCACAAAAGTGAAATACTGGCTGGAATGTCTCTTAATATTTATATTTACAAAACCCACTGGATAATTTTTCCCCATATTAAATATCCATACAAGCTTGACCGCTCAAATGCTCAAGTGTTTCTTTTCCCGTCATGTTAAGGAATTCCAGAAACGGGATCCGAACATAGGGTTGGACATGAGTAATATCGAATATTTTGTTCGACAGCCAGCTACAACATGAATGAGCAGACGTAAAAAACAGAGGAACACAATATTTATTAAATATAATTTTAAAATGACTGAACGATCTTATAGACTAAGATCAGCATGACAAGTAGAACAAAAAAAAGTTCACAAATGACATTAGGAGGTTATAGAAGCCACGAACCGGGCACAAGTGAGCAAAGCTTAATGTAAATCTGCGTGTCTGACGGTCAGCTTGCCTCTTTTCTTTTTTAAGTTCGTAACTAAACCCGTCAGCAACTACAGTCTAGCTCTTGGACATTCTATGCAGTTACACAGCTCAGCCACAAGGGGACTATTTCCTTTATATTAATCTTTATCAGGCTCAATTAGGTCAATGTGTGCAAGAAATTAAAGCTGAAGTCTTAATGGGCAAAAACCCACAAAACGCTTCGACGTCTGGAAATGAGATTTACTTTCTATGACCCAGTCTGTCACGTTGGCAGCCCAGTGGCACACTGCTCTAAGGTGAACATATGCAGGACAGACCTCTCACTGCTACATGCATAGAACAGTCAGAAGGTAAAGCAACGATAGGAGCAGCGTAGCAGCTAGCGTAGTGCTTAAATATTCTTTTTACACAAAAGGTAGGAGTACGAATAAAAGTGTAAAAGTAGCTGCAGCAAAAATAAAGTTGAAGCAACTAATGTGATGATTATGGGGGTGAACAGAGAATGGTGGCTATGTACTGGAATCCAACAGCGCCACCACGTGGTCAGCAATATATGGCAAGCCTCACATAGAGGTGCAGTGTACCAGTGACAGACTGGGACAGACTATGATGATGTTCATCCTCCACCTTGGGGGTGGGGGGGCATAAGCAGCAGTGGCTAAATGAGCTAGCTGGGACATCTCCAATCCTGGTGCTATTGAATTCCCTCTGTATCAGCCAATCAAAACCATTATTAGACCCAGCTTCGACCAATTACAGCAAAGCTGGTGGCAGAGGTGCCGTAACATTCCACACCTTAAATTTTTAATTTTTTTTTTTTTAGCATGCAATTCGATAAAAAAAAAGAAAAGTTACGCCTTGCCCTTCAAATGTTCATTTAATGATGTCGCTAACTATTTTTTTTTTGTTTTTTTTTTTTAAGGAATCACTTAGATACACAGAAGGGAGACGACACTCTCTGTGCTCTGCACGAAATCCCAAAGCGTGTTGAGCGTGTGCTACAGAGCAAGGAAGGAGAAAGAATGTGAGACAGGGGTGGTGACACGAGGCAATCAGGGGCAGGGGAGAGATGGGAGCATATTGGGGTGTAGTGTGCTGGGCTCCTGACAGTACGGGGGGGCAGGGGTGGATGTGGGAGGGAGACAGGCGGTCAGTCGAAGGAGATGAGCTGAGCCTCTGTGCTGCCCGGTGCTGCCTGAGGCGGCTGGTGCTGCGCCTGCTGCTGGGGGCCACCAGGGGGCACCATCTGCACACAAAAAGTGAAATTAAACCAGATTAGCCCGGAGCACCAGGACTTGGAGGAGGGAAGGGGGAGACATCTCACCTGCTGGTACATTGGCTGCTGTCCGGGCAAATATGCCTGCTGGGGCGGCATGCCGGGGTCCTGGCCAGGCAGTGCTGACATCATATTCTAGGGGCATGGCCAGGGCAACAGGGGGTGTGTTAGAAAGGGCACGTGAGGTCTTCAGCTTCTCCTTGTAAATAATAAACACAGATCGCCCATCACAGAGACCGGATGCTGACCTGCATGTTGTAGGCTTGGTAACCCATGTATGCCATGCCGTTGGACGGGGCGACCTGAGACATGGGGGGCATGGGCTGAGCTTGGGAGGCCACGTTCTGCTGGGGGGGGACATGGAGGAGAGAGAGGGAGGGAGAATGTTCTTATCTAAGCCTTTCTTATCTAACCCTGCTGCATGCAAATGTGACCGGCACCAAATTAGCCAACGGGAAACTATATCTGTTCATCAGATCTGCTGGTCCTTCCGCTTGAACCTGGTTATATTTTAACTAGCGGCGAAAGAGTGGCCATATGCTCGCTTTCCTGATCACACGGCCCGAGAGCCCTTACCTGATAGGCCTGCGTGGGGGTGGGCTGGTAGCTGGAGTAGGCGGGGTTTGTTGTGGGCGGGGCCTGGGCTGGGGGCGCGGCTTGCCCGCCGGAGCCCGCCGTTTGGTACATGTAGGCGTTCACCATGTTGGGGTCTACAGACACATTGAGTGATGAACGGTGTTAGATTCTATATTCGTAACCTGCGTATTATTGTCTGTATTGGAAAATAAGGCGCCAGAAAGCAACACCCCCCCCCCCCCCCAATACCTGTGGCAGAGACCGGCATGGCCTGGTAGGGGGCCGCGGCACCAGCCTGGCCTGGCTGGTTCATGTAGACCGTGTGCATGGGGGAACCCTCCACTGATCCAGACGGGCTGAAGGTCCCGGGGTAGCTGGGGGGGCCCGCCGCCTGGTATACTACCCCCCCAGGCACACTAGGAGGGAGGGACTGCATCTGAAAGACAGAAATACAGCAATTGCTTCATACATGAACAGTTACACGTAATGAGCCATGTGCTGTGAAACACATGCATGAAGTTCATACATGTTACTGGTTTGATCGCTTCAGCTCTCCTGAAGGGCTGCAGGTCACGTGACCAGCCCCGGCACCCCGCCAAGCGCCCACCTGCGCGTACGGCAGCGAGAAGGCTGGCATCTGGGCCCGCATCTGGATGGTGTGCTTCTGCTGCTCCAATCGCATCTGCCGCTCCTTCTCCTGCTCCTGGAGCCGCTGGATGGCCAGCTGCCTCTGCATCTCCAGGTACTCCTGCAGGACAGCGGCCAATCGCGTCATGGTCCTTGCCATATCAGCCAATCGCCACAAACCTCGCCCCAAAGATATGTCCAGATAACAGGACGGCCAATCGCATCTCGGTGCGTGTGTCCCACGACCCTATCTGTCATGTGACCCAGATCAGGCCAGACAGGTCACCTGCTTCTTCTGCCTCATGATTTCCAGTTTCTGGGCCAGCTGAATCTGTCTCTGGCGCTCCGCTTCCTCGGCGGCTCGGCGGAGCTTCTCGCGGTGCTCGTCCCGGAGAGCATTGAGAGCCGCGCGTGCATCCCGCAGTTGGGCCAGCTTGTCCTGCAGGCCCTCGTAGTACACTGGCAGAAGAGGTGTTTCTCAATAACGTGAGTACTTAACCGCATTCCTGTTGTCATATATCCGTTTTACGTCACCTTCCGTTGCCAAAGACCAGTTCCAATACTCAAGAACAAAAGTAAAGATGATGGTAAAAAAACATCCCCGGATGTCATTCGCGCCCCGCCCCAAATACTTAGGATACATCTACTGCAACCTCGCCAATCGAGACCAATCCCGTGATTCATTAAGCCACGAGTTCATTCTTGCAAGGCAAGTTAGCAAGACTAGTCTTGCCTGGAACGCAGGTACATCTGATCTCTGCATTCTTGGTACTGAGAAATACCCACTGGCTCATAGGGGACAACTTCAAATGAAAATTCAGTTTTCATTTTATATTATCAATTTTCATCTCAAATCCTGTTTACTTTTCAGTGTGGTTTTATTAGTTTATATTTTAAACACATATACACACATACATGCACTATGTACTAAAGTCCTCAAAATGGGCAAAACATGTTCCAAGTCTCACAGGCCATCTAAAGGCGATTTACTGGATTATGTTTCTAAAGGCGATCTACTGGATCATGTTACTAAAGGCGATCTACTGGATCATGTTACTAAAGGCGATCCACTGGATCATGTTTCTAAAGGCAATCTACTGGATTATGTTTCTTCAAATGATTTCCATCAAAAACTGAAGATAAACAAGTCAGCAATTTAGCTAAATAGTACTTAAAAACTAAATAAATGTATTTGATTTAATTTCAGTTAGTTTTGAAAGCAATATTTATAGTTTTCAATTAGTTTGAGTTGTCTATTTTGTTTTTCTATCTGGTTTTATTCCAAAATGTTTTCTTATACATCTTTCATTAAGGATAATAACCCTGGCATGAGATTAACATGGACGCCCTTGCGACTGACGGGGGTTTAAAAACAGACGACGGGCTTGGCTGGAAGGGCTGCTGAGCGAGGTGGCCGGCTCACTCACGCCTCTTCTCATCCAGCTGGTTGAGCAGCTCCAGTAGCTGTGGGTGCATGTTGTTGATGGACTGGAAGAGTGAGAGCACGGCGCTGTCGTTGGCAATGCTGCGGCCCCTCATGTGGTTGCTCTTCATGCGGTTCAGGAAGGTGGTGACGGCGTTCTGCAGCGCCTTCAGGAACTGCTCGTGGTTCTCCTCCGACTCGCCGTTCTGGTACTGCTGCTGAAGGAGGAGGCCCGGCGTCACATTGGGATACACGGCGAGGTTAAAACAGCTTCTCGACACAGCGTGCGGGTCTGAGGGGGCGTGGCGTGGCGTACCTCCACGATGCTGATTGGCTGAACCGGAATGTGGCTCTCCACGGGCTGGCTAATTGGCAGGGGCTCGGCCAATGGCGCGGGGGCAGGGGCAGACGGGGTGGGGCTCTTGCGCACCTCCTCCTGCTTCTTCTCCCAGTAAGTCCGGTTCAGGTATCGCGCCAGCTGCGGAGAGAACATTCCGGCACTCATTCCCAGACTACGCCGATTGGACAAACTCACAAATAGAACATAAGAGGAGATTTACAAACGAGAGCAGGCTATTAGGCCCATCGAGCTCATTTGGGGAGAACTTAACTAACAGCTCAGAGTTGTTAAAATCTTATCTAACTCTGATTTAAAGGAACCCAGGGTTTTAGCTTCCGCTACACTAGCAGGAAGACTATTCCATACTCTACACGCTGTGTAAAAAAGTGCTTCCTCAAATTTGTTTTAAAATGTTCTCCTACTAATTTTCACTTATGGCCACAAGTTCTAGTATTTAAACTAATACTGAAATAGCCATTTGGCTGAACAGCATCCAGACCTGTTAGAACCTTATATACCTGGATCATGTCCCCCCCTTAGTCTCATTTGCTCAAGGCTAAACAGATTCAGCTCAGCTAACCTCTCCTCATAAGACATTCCTCTAAGACCAGGAATCATTCCTGTTGCCCTCCGTTGCACCTGTTCTAAGGCAGTAATATCTTTCTTTAGGTATGGTGAGAATATCCTGCAGAACAGCCCTCCTGCCCTTTCCTATGTCATTGGTGCCAACATGCACCACGACCACTGGATCCACCCCGGCTGGGGCCAAAAGCCTGTCCATTCGATCTGGAAGGTCCCCTACATGGGCACCAGGCAGGCAAGACACCGTACGGGACCCTCTATCACGGGTGCACCTCTAATGACTGAGTCCCCTACTACCGCACCCTCCCTCCACCTGGGGGTAGACGGCTCCTTGGTGCCCAAGGGCCCACCTGCCTCCCCAGACTCTATAAAGCTGGAAGCACCTGAAAAAAGTGTTAGACACAGTCACTTCAGGTGATGCCACCCCTGTGAATTATGTACGCCCTTTTCTGCGTCTACGACCTACGTTCACCGAGCTCTCTCAACCTACCTGTTCATCATTCGCCCCCCTCCCCGCTTGTGAGAAGTGTGCACTGTAAACGACACGACTAATTCTCTGTGTTTATTAAATTAATACTGCACCATGTTCCTAAGAATGTTCCAGAGTTCAAAAGGTGACCCATAGTGGTTACTGTATCTTACAGGTCAATATTTCTAAAGGGCCACCTGGATCTTGAGGAATGAGGAATTTCTTGAAGCCTCATAGTAATAGAATTTTGGGCGAGACGTGTTTTCACTCCCAATACTGGGGAGTTAAAGGTCACAGTGATACACTGTAAGACAGAGTGGGATGCGGAGACCATCACCTCACCTCTGGGTCCACGTCTTCAGCTGAGGGGGCTGAGGAATTCTGTGAGGAAGACAGACACGAAGAGCCAGCTGAAACCCGCAGGAACGTGACACGCGTGCTACAGCTGAGGATGCTCCCCACTGAAATGTCCTCTTACCACCGGAGAGGAGTAGAGGGTGCTGGCTGGGGGGGCTGAGGAGGTCACGGGGGTGGGGTCCGCCTTGGGGTACACAGGGTAGGTGGTCTTCTGCCTCTACGAGCAGAAGTGTGACAGCACGTCATGGCTGGCCCCGGCAGGGATGACAGCACGAGAGCTCGGAGTGTGAACCTCACCATCCTCTCCTTCTCCTCAGCTTCACTCTGGGACAGGGCAATGGCCAGCTGCAGCTCCTCCTCCTCCTGCAGAGCCGCCTCATCCCGCTTGGGGGGCATCTGCGGGGCAGAAACATACCTTAACTGGGGTACCACCCGGGTACCAGAGGGCTGCTACATCAAACTGACCTACTATCAGTTCAGACTATCAACATACGTAGCGACAAAGTGACAAAAATTACATTACCCACAATCCCCGTCACTGCAACTACTACCTGAGACTGCTGGGACAGCGGGCTGGTCAGGTATTCGGGGGGCAGTTCGGCTGGGGCCCCAGCAGTTCCTTTACCCTCCGCTTTCCTGGGGGGGGGAGAAAGACATCAGCTACATAATTCAGAGCCTCACAAGAAGAGATATGCTTCAGAAATTCGATCTGGGGCTGATTTTGACAAGGGAGCACTGTGGTGATTCAGGTTACTAACCTGAAAATAGAAGGGAAGCTGTGTCTGAACAACGGGTGACGCACAAAGCCAGTTTTTATCCAATTATTGCAACTGAAGTAATATATTACTCATATTCTAACAGAAGGAGGAGGATCTTGTTCAGTGAGGCTCCTTCCTACAGACGAGTTATCTGCTAGAACACAGGTCTTGGATCAGCGGCACTCACTTGTTGAGGAGCTCGAAGCAGGGCTCGCACACGCGCACCTCCTTCTCGATGCCAAACTTGGGGATGGTGGAGTATTTGGAGGAGCACTTGCCACAGAAAATCTGCCCACATGCCCGGCAGTGGTGCTGAGATTGGGGGGGCAACCACAACACTAATTAATCCTCGAATAAGAAGAGGACAGAGGACAGCGAGGGGAGTGAACACTGGCTGGAAAAGCGGGGAGTCAGCACTGTACGGAGAATGGAAATGGTGGAAAAAACTTCTAATGAAGATTTCTCTCAAAGTCATAAAAAATAATAGTCATGCAAAAATGTAGTACTCTGTCACTGAGGTTCCATTTATATTTTTAATTATTTAGCACATATGGAATATTATTTAGCATTATATAATGTAGAACATAAGTATTATATTGTTAAAAAGTATCCATGATGTAATCATTACAATGTAAACATTATAATGTAATCAACACAATGTAATCGAGTCTGTATTTGCACCTTGTATCGGAGTTTCTGTTAGCTACTTTATGTTAGTCCTGAATCTATGAATATCCACTTTTATTAGTGTTATACCTCATCACTATGTTAAAGGACAAATATATTATCAACCCTCTAGTTAGTCAATGTGCAGCAGGCTGAAGCTGCCAAGGTTTGTTACTGAAGGAAGGGATTCGCCTGAGTTCACCAGAAGTTCACAGCTGAGTGGAGAGGGTGACGCCACCATTATGTTCGGCTGAGGGACCAAACGGTCAAAGAAATGACTGATAAATTTATCCCCTAGGGGTGTGAATTAAGGGAGGAAACAATGACTGTGAATGAATGAAGGAATGATGACGCTCAAGTGATGAGATAATGTTCAATGATAAGAACTTGTATAAAAATTGGTGTAAAACAGTATGTGACGGACTCCTGCAGGGTGTCCAGCCTTAGCTGTAACCTCACTGTTAAATAAAGACTGAATCTGAATCTACACAAGCTGCTCCTGACTGGCTGAGAAAGAAAAAAAGCACGACACAAACACTTTAAGTCAAAGCTACATTAAAGCAGGGTCTCTGGAGAGACTGGGGGTTAAGGGCCCTAAGGGCCCAGCTCAGGGGCCCCCAATGACTGCTTTACTGGGATTTGAGCCGGTAACCTTCTGAACGTGGGCAGTGTCCTAACACTGAGTCACACACTGCTCCCAGTCGAGCACAAAAACACATTAAATCTTCCATGCAGAGCTACGAATGACCACAGCTGCTAAGCAAACACCGGCAAGCATGAGCTCTGGACAGAGCTTTCGGCCGGGTCTTACCTTCCTGGTCACGACCCCGAACTGAACCCGACACCGGTGACACTCCTCTGCGTCGACCCAATCAGGAGCCTGGACAACCGGGGAGACAGAGCGTTAGAGTCGGAGATAATGAAGGATCGGAACAGAACGTGAGCCGTCAACCACGAGCCGAAGACCATGGGCCCTCACCCTCTCTGCCGCAAACATGGCGTCGCTCTCCTTGAACTCTGGGAAGACATGACCTTCAAGAGGAGAAACCAGGCTGAATAATCTACGACGACTGCTAAAGCAGCGAAGAAATTCACTTTTGTTGTCTAAAACGCATAATTCCCACTGTCTACCCATCTGGACATGTGTGCCGGGCTGAGAGGGTCCTCTAAATCTGCTGCTCCACATCATCGGAGAGAGGTGGTGCAGAAAATGGCAGGTCCCCGCTTACCCTCCACCTTCATGATCTGGTAGGTGTCCTGAACCACCTTGTACTTGGGCTCGTTGCGGAAGGCGTGAGCCCAGGCCTGGATCAGGTAGAGGATCTTGTTCTTGACGTTGGGCTCAGTCTGCTTCTTGAGGAAGAAGATTACAGAGGAACTCAGACCACAGCCTGCGGACGGAGTGGCTGAGACTGCCACAAACAGACGACAAATGCAACGCGGCCGAACAGAGAAGCAAACAGGAAGGAGGTGTAGCAGGTTAGGGTGCCAACCGCCTCTGTTTAAACCATCTTAAGCAACTTATTTAACCGGATCTGTGCCAGTACAATATCCACCTATGTAGAACTGTAAAAATACAGTTTGCCTTAGCAATTAACACGTGAATCAATCACACATCTCACCAGACAGGAGCCAAAACGGCTCCATGAAGCTCACTACTATCCCTCAAAATTAGACTATTCTCACATCAGGCTCTACTCACTCTGAAGATATGAAACACAGGAAATGTCTGGCCAATAATCAAACACACATTTGCTGCTACTGAAAGCTAATCCCATGGCATGCAATACACTTCCCATCACGCACCATTTCCTCAGTCTTCCCTCAACATTAAGTTGAACCTTAAATGTCAGCCACGATTCTGTTCAGTCAAAAATAATTCTTATAGTATTACCTTAAAAACAGCCTCTGCGTAGACGATGTTTTATAGTGTTTATTTTTATGTTCCTCTGAAAAGACTTAGGAACTCCCCTAGCTGGTCTGACTGAGTAATCATGTGACACTCTGACCTGGAAGTCAGAGTAGCGAGTCATAAGTCACCTGACACGACTCGGCCAACCAGCACACAATTGCTCAGCAAACAACACTTCTCCCTGCTTATCTGCCAATAGTATCACAGAGGCGTGACATATCTCTACAAAACAACAACACAAAAGGCTTAGACTTGCCTTACATTTCGTGTTACTGACAGGGTAAGGTGTCAAAGTAAAACCTGAATAATGTACCTAAAACGGATGTGAAAGAGTAAGCTTTGTGTGGGAAAAACATATTTTACTCTTATGTTATGTTCACCTTGGTCTTCAGCTGGCTGATAACAGAATACCAAGACCAAGAGTACCTTATCCCGGTTGTCCTGCTCTTAAAATATTTACAAGATGCGGGGCATCTACTTTTTTTAGAACAATCTTCAAGCAAAAACAAGCAAGAGGGTGGACACTGGATCTGACAATGGTGTGGCCACCTTCAGGAGGTCCTTCAACTCCTCCATGGTCTGTTTGCTGGCCACCTCGTCATGCACCGTCTGGCCACAGTTCTTCACCACAGACTCCAGCACCTGCAGCACATTTAACCCTAGTGAATGTCTGAGCCTGTGAATCAGCACCGCCAATCACCAATGACGCCTGTTTATTTCTGTGCGATAGGCTTCCATTAGCAGGCAAGCCAGGGTCAGGTCTGCAGGACCCACCTCCAGGCCGTACAGGGCAACATGGGGATTCTTGTCGTTCAGCTTCCTCTTAATCGCACCGACGGCATACTTAGCCCTGTAGGTGACACATAATTGTTGGAAATACGCACTTCAATCCAATTTTAACCTATAAAATGGGTTTGTCATGACTCTTTCATTCCCATTGTCCATTTGGATTCTAAAACGCATATACCACCCTTCCCATGACGACCCCTATTGACAAAACACACACAATAATTTATCAGTTAAAAGGTTAAAGTCGTGAGACGCCTTTGGCAAAAACACTCCAATTTTACAAAATGAGTCAACACCTAGGCTGTCACACCAAAACTGTGTTTCAAAACTATACACCCAGTGGGTCAAAGGTCAGAGGGCGGGGAGGCGGAGCTCACTCACTGGGCATCGCCCTGCCGGATGAGGTCACATATTTGCAGGATGGACTCCCAATCGGTCTCCAGGAGCAGCTGGCTGGTGGCCTTATCTGTGGAACGAGATGTTTAAGATGCTGTCATATGCTTGGCTGTAAAAAAAATAAAACCTGTCAAACATCCGTTCTGAGTAACTGATACAGGCCCAGACTAAAACGCCCACCTTTACTTGCTGCTAGGGCAAATTAGCCATTTACTTACAACAGCAACAAGCAAGAGGCTGTAAACACACAGAAACAAACTGTGACCCTTGAAATTATATACATTGCTCATAATTCATCTTTAAATTAGGGTGCCCATCAATTTGTTTATGAAGGCCGTACTGACGTGACTGCAACAAGGAAACTGTACGCTGATGCCAGCTTAGGAAAATAAGGGGGGGGGGGGTTATATAAAAAAAAAACAACGCTTCATTTGTGTTACAGAACAGCCTGCTCTGGGCTAAACATAAACACACGGAGTTCCATTTCGATGAGGGCATTACTATATAATAAGACCGTGACACAGAGGACCGGAGCTGGCCCAAACCCATAAACAAGACAACAGAGTCACACTGCAGTGGCATTCCATATCCAATATACATACATATATATATATACACATCTGGGGGGGCGACGCTTATTGACCCAGATCAGTCAGAAGAAGGTGAGTGTGGTATTGGGCCAAAAAACGAAACTGTCGATTCAGATGTCTTGGATTATATTTGAAATGATTATTTCAATATTTATTATTGGTTTATACGGCTCTGGATAAATGATCCGCCCCACCCGCTACTGTGTTGGTCGCCTTTTTGTCAAGAGATACATCAGGATCATGCAGCCAGGTGATTCCCGTTAGAGAGCCGGCATATGACGACCCGTAATGGGCCAGCCGCCCGAGGTACAGACATTAAAATCCCGAATCCTGTTAGCCACTGCTTGCGTTTTAACTTGTTTCCCAGCGGCCCCGTACTTGCAGATAAACTCGCCAGGGGGCCTGACACCGCGATTGCCAAGCAGTACGCCGCCTTCAGCAGTACCACGAAGTTTCACAGAAATCCCCGCACCGGAAAACCACGGAATAGATAAATGTCAGCCATCGTAACCCCCGGCACTTCGGGCGCTGGCACAGCTGGCTCCGACGCTCCGTACAGCCGAAGAGAAGCGGGCCGCCAAGGGGGCTTAAAGAGCAGCGGAGCGTGTGGTTCTGATACCTAAAAGGGGCCGGAAGGGGGTCAAGGCAGCCCGGGGGCTAATGTTTAACCAGCCGATCGGGCCTAAAGCGTCCGGCCGACCGTAAGCGACGCAGACAATGTCGGTACGACACCAGTCCCGACTCGGTGAAGCTACAAAAGCGGGCTCTCGGCGACCGCCAGCGCATTAAAGCCGACATATCCTTACCCAGCAGCCTCTCAAACGTGCCTCTCCCCTTGCCCATCGCCGATCTGATGTCGCTTAGCGGATTTGCTAACGAGACGCAGCCGCTCGGGTTTACAGTCCAAAGCTTCAGCAGCCTCCCGGTTCCACTTCCGGTTTCCTGTGCCGTAGATCGCGTCGGCTGGGTCCGCTCGCTCTACGAGTGATGGTCGGTCGCGCCCCCTGGCGGCCGTATATGCGAATGACTATATCGTATAACTCCAATAGTAGGCGCGATTGCTACACACTGCGCCTCTTTGTTTAGTGGCCTCACACCTCTCAGGCTGACAGATCCGTATATGGGGATTGTATTTCTCCGACGTGATCGAAAAAATTAGGCACCGTAGCTGGGCTGGCTTGTTCTGTATTTTTTTCTCTTTTCTTTTTCTTTTTTTTTAACCCTCACGCCATTAAGTGCTACACAAGTCTCTGTCTGGCATACAGAACACTGCAGTCCATTGTTCCTAGTGTTTTGTAGTAAGGAGTTTCGTAGCCACCTCCAGCGCAGACCCTTCCCTGTCAACTTGCCCTCTTGGATGCAGGGTATCCAAGTGGAGAGTTCTAATGCTTCGTAGCCATTAACTGTGTGGGTCTGTTGTCACGCTAAACGGATGAAGTTACTTGCGCTAGTGAAGCCATAGCAGTGATCATGAAAGATTAGTGCTGTTTTTTATTGATTTTTCTATTGATGCTCATCCAGTGCAGGGTCATGGTGACCCCTGGAGCGGAAACACGAAGCAGAGGATATTGTGGATGGGTAGCATGGCAGAGCACACATTCACGCGCTTGCACTACACTCACATGCTCATATTTCACCGAAATCATGTGTTGGGCTCAAGGAAGAAACCATTGGCCAGAAATCCACAGCACCACGTAACCTCTACAGACAGAGCCAGACATGGGAATTTAATGCACAAAACTAGGGTGCTACTCACTAGTCAACCACACTATCTTCATACAGCACAAATACTGTAGGTATACAGTGAAAAATCCAGACACTTGCTTTTAATGCATTTGTTTCTATTTTAGCTATGTTATATGCCTTGTGGTAAAAGTCCTTGAGGCAATGAAGTAACACATATCAAATACTGCAACAACCAAGAGAAGCGTTAAACATCTCAAACTGTTTTCAATTGTTACATTCTTCCAAAACAGCCTTTTCTTCTATTGCAGACTTTTGTCAATCTTTCCAGCAGCTTTCAGATGGAGCCCCTCGGAATGGTCCCACTTCAGTCCTGAAGGAGTTTCTGAGCACAAGTTAGAAGGAGCCACCTGGATCCAACTCATCCCTAATCAGCTATATAGGTCTTCGATCCGGGGACTGTGGGGGCCTGGTCATCTGTCACAGCAACTCCTGCATCTTTTTCCTTGCTCACAAAATAATACTTAATACATAACCTCAAATTGTGCTTAGAGTCGTTATCTCGTTGAAGAACAAATAATTCTCAGCAGGTGTGTCTAGACTTTTGACTGGCCCTGTATATCCAGACCTCCCCAGTTCTGTATATCCAGACCTCCCCAGTTCTGTGGTCTCTTGACACAGGCGAGGCAGAGAGAGCGACGGTCTGTCAGCTCAGCAAAGAGGCAGAGAGAGCGACGGTCTGTCAGCTCAGCAAAGAGGCAGTGAGAGCGACGCTCTGTTAGCTCAGCAAAGAGGCAGAGGGAGCGACGGTCTGTCAGCTCAGCAAAGAGGCAGAGAGAGCGACGGTCTGTTAGCTCAGCAAAGAGGCAGAGGGAGCGACGGTCTGTCAGCTCAGCAAAGAGGCAGAGAGAGCGACGGTCTGTTAGCTCAGCAAAGAGGCAGAGGGGAATCTTAGAGATGTCAGTTATGTGGCACTAATAAACATCTACAGATCCCCCCCCGGCGGTCGTGAAAAACTGACTCCCACTGCACGATTCAGTGCCCACGAGGACACATGCAGAACGCACGTTGGTACATGGGCTTGGCACGCCTGCCAGACACTCATGGTGGGGCGGGATGGGGGGGGGGGGTGACCATGGGCTTTGTGAAGCGTATAGATGAACTTTGATCCACGGCTCATTGCTGCGAGACGGTGGGCGGGACCTTCGCCTCCGTTCTCTGTGTCTTGCAGAATAGCTGCACAATGCCCTGATTTAGCAGGCCTAGGCGTTAGGGTTGGGGGGGTAACGAGATTCTGCCCACTGATGCTCATATAAACACTCCATTGTTCCTTTGTCTCCCCCTAATCCATCTCTATGACCCTCCCCAGCAGTGGGCTCCAGTGGTCTCCCCCTGTCCACGTCCTGGTGTCCATCACCATGATAACTAGCTTGGAGGCTCCGCTCTTCAAAGCGCCTCCAATGCACCACAAGACCCTCCACAATCCCTCAACGCTAGAGTTCAAGACCCCGACAGGCCCACTAAGTCACCCCTTCTTACGCGATCCTGCCTTTTCACCCTTTGTATACATCCATCCTTTGATCCATTCTTCCAGGGCACTGCATTAAAAGATCACAGCGAGAACCAGGATGGCTCATAACGTCTTGCCCACCCTCGCTTTATGCCGTGGAGGTCTGTCAAAATTGCAATGCGGAGCGACGAGACCTACAAAGGAACCTTTTGTGTGTCCACGGCCTTATGTCCATGTTTATGAAAAGCATCTGAAGATCCCTGACTGGCGTAAGACAGTTTCACGGTTGAAGTTTGACTTTTAGCGCTGAGCATGCCTCTGTAAAATTAAAGGAACTCCCAGTAAAACCTCATAAAACCTCATGAAAGATGTGAAGATGGAAGACTTTATTGTTTTATACAGACACAAACACACACAGGGGTTATGAAACGAGAGGTGGAGCAACAAAATGATTTCACATTTTTTTTTTTCCGCATCCACACTTCAACCACAGCTAATACCACACAGTAAAAGTAAAACGACTATTAAGAGGAAGAGGAAGAGGAAGAGAGTAGGGTGAGCAAACAGGAAGTGGATTCCGGGTCCCAGGTGCCAGTGGAGTCTGATGAGCTCTCTTCCGGCGTCACTTAGACGTACCCCTTAACCTGGGTGGTGCCCCCTGCTGGCCTGCGAGAGGACTCATCCTCGCTACTGAATGTGGGCGAGGACGGCACCCCCGGCGGGCTGGAGCCGCTGTAAAGCAGGGCCCCGCCGATCAACAGGAGCCCCGAGGCCCCCCAGCCGAGATAGAGGGCGGGGCCCAGCTCGCGCTTGTGAGGTGCCGCCACGTGCTGATCATAGAAGTCGCGGATGATGGAGTGCGCCGTCCAGCAGACCGGGACCAGGTAGAGGAAGCCAGCCAGGCCGAAGAGGGCGCCGGAGATGCGGCTGATTCGGGCTTTGGTGTGCTGCCGGCCCAGACACTTGGTGCACTTGACTCCCAGGACGGCCAGGCCGAGCGCCACTCCGCACAGCAGGATGGAGAGCACGGTGAGACCGCGGGCCGCCTGCATGTCACTGGGCAGCGCCAGCATGCTGTCGTACACCTTGCACTGGATCTGGCCCGTGCTCTGCACGATGCACGTCATCCACAGGCCCTCCCAGATGATCTGTGCCACCACGATGTTGTTGCCGATGAAGGCTGTGACCCGCCACAAGGGGGCAGTGCAGGCCAGGGCTCCGCCCACCCAGCCCAGCAGGGACATGATGAGGCCGAGCAGCTGCAGGCCCGTGGACGCCATTGGGTCGAGCGGTTCTGGTCGTGGGTCTCACCACCTCTATCTCACGCTCTCTCTCACTCGTGGGCAGGTGGGCAGCCCAGGAAGGACAGGAGTAAAATTTGCACAATAGTGATTTCTGCTCCCAAGATCCTCCTCTTCCTCACCACTCACACCTGATGCCAATAAAAATCGTCACAAAATTTACATTGGATGAACATTGAAAACAGGCCAAAATACAAGCACTCCAGATTATCTTTCAGAATAGCTGTAATAATTTAGAATGAAAATAGAGAAAAAGGTTCACTGTTATCTTGACTTAATTTTAAGGTCAACATAATAGTGGTTACAAGAAGCATCATGATATCTTGGCAGAGCAGAGGCTGGAATCTGGGCTGTAACTGGTTTCCAGTAAGAATGGATTCTTTTCACAAGTCCGTGGGAGTCAAGCTACGCCTTGTTGGACCAGTAGATTACCTCACGACACCACAGAGCGTGTCTGAATAGAGGCAGCCATTATCAGCGCCCCCGGAGTGGGCACATCTGTTCATCTGTTTGCTCACTCTCCGCACTGTTGTGTTGCCACTCTTACGATGAAACTGATTTCTTATAAGCCCTTATCTTATCATAATTACAAACAAAGTTATTTCTTTACACCCGAGTCCTTAAAGTCATTTTGATACTGAACTTTTGATTGTTATTGACATAAATGTAAAGCAAAAAATAAAAAACGTTTTCACGTTTAATATTCAGGATTCAGGGATACATTCTTTCAGCACAGCACATAAATGGTGTGGTGTTTAGAGTCAGTATGAGGTTTACACTTACACGGGATTTGTCTTAGCCTGGTGCTTGGATTGACGTGACAACCAGAGAACCAAAATATATATAAAAACCAGAGAAGGATAATAGCTTCCTTAGTGATCTTACTGGAGCAAACTGAGAACATGTAACCTCACACAGAGAACCAGGATTCCAGGAACCGAATTCACAAGTAAAGTGTAACAAAGAAAAATACACAACAAGTCAAATTTGTCACACGCTACTGCTGCTATTTGTCGCTAAGAAGTTACATATGGGTTCAGTTCACAGTTCAGGCAGTTAGGGTGTTTTTGGTCGATGACCACGGTCAGGATGATCATCCTACCTGCAGAGAGGTTCTGTCACGTCTTCCTCACCTCCTGGGGAGAGTCTCCAAAGGCAGCCTGGGGGGGGCTTCCCAACGAGTCGTCAGGTGCCTAAGAACCTTGTCCTGATGTTGGCCAGGGAGAGTTCCGGTAAGAATGGGTCCCAGTGTGGCGCTATGGCGACCTGCTGTCGGAGCGTGTGTACGTGCCCAAGCGCGGACACCAGTGCCTGGCATTCACTCACAATGCCCCGCTGTTCTGTCCTCGTCACCCTCGTCATCTACATACCCCCCACCCCACATACAACTCCAGCACCCATCCCTCTGCTAGCCCCCAGTCAGTGCGCCTTTGATCCCGTCTTTGCCTCCGTGTCTTTGTTCTCTGACAGGCATTTTTGAAGCCTTTTCTTGTCCATCCCTGACGTTTTCTGGGTCTGCTTCAAGTTCCTTGCATGCTCGTCCAACACCTCCTTTATATCCTCCAGCTCTCGGTCTTCCCCTTCTCTGGATCTCTTGTTCACTGCCCTCTGCAAACCCACCAGTCAGCATCTTAGCGAATCACCTCTCTGAAGGTGAGATTCCAGCCGTATAGTACAGGTGAAATTGGCCATCATCTGTTAGGCTCAATGAAAGACAAAAACCTCTTCTGAACTAGACAACATGAGTCTTTCAAGGACGAAAAGGCTTCTCTGAGCATCTAATGGAGATTTTAAGATGCATTTAAGAGACTGCAATATATTTTGGAATTTCCATCCATCTATCCATCTTCCATATTGCTTGTCCAGTACAAGATCTATACATCTACCACCTGGTTATGCTGGTCAGGGTTATGGAGGAGAACAGGACAAGGCTGGTGAGCACCCTGGAGAGGTTGCCAGTCCATCACTGAGAAGAAACACACATACAAACAAACTATGGGCAGTGCTGTACCGGACTGGCCATCTGGCATAGTGGGCATTTTACTGGTGGGTCAGCAAAACCTATTGTGGTCCAGGACCAATTTTTGATCCCAGTCTACCCCTTGCTATGGGTAATTACAGACATCTTTATTGGACTGCAGAGGGAAAGCAGAGTCCCCAGAGGAGACCCACCCAACACCAACGGACCATGCAAACTCAACACTGATTCCAAACCTCAAACCTTCGAGGGATGAGTCAACAGTGCCACCCAGTGGACAACCACGGCAAGCACACAGGGTCACAGTGTATTCATTCAAAACAGGAATAATTTAAATCCTGTCACAGGGATTTCTTAAACAATACGAAACAAACAAATCCTTGAATATTGGTTACACCACCTTGACACTAAAATTAGCTGCCCTGACAAACATGAATGCACAAATTCATTATAATATTCAGAACAATGATTTTCCATTATTTTTATGTTTTATTAAATAGCTCTAATGTATGATTATGACAAATAAGTTTATATTGAGAATTATTTTATCTTCTTTAAAGCAAGTTTAATTATTTGGTACGTTTTTATAGCTGTAACACATTGAAATATATAATATATAATAAAAAATAATCAAAGCTAGAAATTTTACACTTTATAGATTTATGATAGGACTATATAGAACCATACGCACACAAAAAATTGGCATCATGTCATTGGCCCTGTATTAAGATATTACGTCTATGTATCGGTTAAAAAAAGCCTCACGCTGTTTATGATTAATTGCATCCAGCATTAAAACCTATAATCACAGGTATTTATACATTGAATTCACAATTTAATAAAGGAGGTACATTTAGTATTTTATTTGTTCAATAGTTTAGTTAATCTTGCCTGGGAATAGCTCTGGGGCAGCAGACCCAGATGCAGAGCTGACAGAGAGCCAGTACAAAATACAGAAGCAGAGAGACAGAAACTGATCCGACGATCCAGTGGATGTGAGTCCAACGTCACATTTGTCATGTACAGATTATTCATTTCCAACACAATGCTAGTTACAAGAAAAGTACAAGCTGAATTTCAATGCTTTCAAAAAGGCCAGATGAACAGACGGCAATATGAAAAGACAGGGCATTGTATTATACACAGTCGAATGGTATATTTTTTCTAACACCTTCAATCTTTACACCATGGCGAGTAACTATAAATACACTCATGTAAATCTACAACCATTAGGCCAAAGGCTGTTTGAAAGTGCATTTAATCACAATTTTAAGCTATTAGCTGTCAATAAAATAAAACAAATATTGCAAGTTACAGTACTATCTTATTAATGCGTCTGTATGTCGATTCATTAAACCACAATTATCTCCGAGTAAATTTTCCTCGCCTTCCCTGTCAGCTTCCCTGTGAGAAGCTAACTCAGAGGTTAGCCACAACAGCAGCTACATGCAGACTGATTAACCCTCCTTTCATGTCCACTCCGCAGCACACCGTGACAGCATGGCATTCGTGCGAAACAAAGGGAAATTCAGTTCTCTGTAGTGTCACTAAGTGCCTGTGCATACACAAAACAATAAGAAATTAAACAAATAAAGTATACGTTTTTATATTTCCAGAAAATATTGAAAATGAGCATGTTACACATGTGATTTGCACCTCTAAAGTGAGCCTGGGGTCACTCAGTCAGGCACCAGCCCTGATCCCGGGGCCTGATTGTGGCCGGGTTTCCATACAGTGAAGAATCTCCATTCCCCAAAAACAGCCCCCTTCCTTCTCGTCTTCCTTTACTTCCCACTCTGCATTCATAGTATTGTGTACCCCTCCATAGTATTGTGCACCCCTCCATAGTATTGTGACCCTTCCATAGTATTGTGTACCCCTCCATAGTATTGTGTACCCCTCCATAGTATTGTGACCCTTCCATAGTATTGTGTACCCCTCCATAGTATTGTGACCCTTCCATAGTATTGTGTACCCCTCCATAGTATTGTGTACCCCTCCATAGTATTGT
>JAODKF010000050.1:15253766-15266925 GCA_026779585.1 Mormyrus proboscirostris | reverse complement strand
ACTGCCAGAGATCAGGCTCAAGTCCACTACAGAGTCTGTAATTGTAGCATTTGTCGTCATCTCCGTAACATGATGGAAGTTTTACGGGGTGGGGTCTTTGGCCCTACATCCAACCTCCAAGCTTGGCGACCGGCTGCTGAATTTTGTCTGATCTTGATACTGAACTCTGCCTGGCTTGGTTGAACCTGCCAGGGGCAAAGCCGTTGCTGAAATAGCTCTCAGTAGTCATCGAGACGCTCAAGACAAAGTACCCAACTACACATTGCTTTAGGTAAAAATACCTGCCAACTAAATAAATGTACATCATTTAAAGTTCCTGAGTACCCTAGGGGTATTCCACAAATCAGTATCTTTTCTGTAGCCACATAACTTAAGCCAAATGTAAGGATTGTCCAATAGGAATGTCACTGATCTCTCTTCCTATTGGACAGTTTTCATCTTTGGCTTGTTATCCAGCTAACTTGGAAATCCTGCGTTGTGAAATAGCCCACTGGTTTTCAGCCTATGTAACCATTATATACCCTCTCAAATAATTTTTTTAATATGATGAGATACATTGATTACAGTCCAAGAAGCAGTGTCTCACTCCATATGCCTCAAACTCCGGTTGGACCGCTGTCAGAAGGTCAAGTTTCAGCACGTGTTGGAGGTCATTGCGTGGGAGGGGGAACTGTTGATTTCAGCTGGTTGTGCTATTGAAGGCAGCATGGCTGGATGGTACTGCAAGTTTAAGGTGTTATTATTCTGATAAACTGCTCAAGTGTCCAAGGGCTCCGTTTTTTTTTTTTGGAGGCTTACAGTTGCACCACCACATCACGTCCAGTGGGGAATGTTATTCTATCGACGAGTACCTATCACTCCCCCTCAGCACCAGCTGGTTTTACTTATTTATTTGACGGCAAGGCGGAAAAGAAGCCAGGAGAGGGAGCGTGTGTGTGTGTGTGCGTGTGTGTGCGTGTGTGTGTGTGTGTGTGTGTCTCAGAGCAGCCAGCTGGCCAGCTGCCTGGGTAGGGTTTCATGCCATCCTGCCAGCATCCTGACACCCACGTAGCAGAGCAGCGCTGTGTGGTACAGTGTGGCCCATGCGTAGGGACAGAGGCTGGCTCCGCGAGTGGCCGGCAGGTGGGCGGGACTGCCAGCACACGGAGCGAGAAAACAACATAACCTCTAGCAATAACATCATAATACCTGAAATTTCTGAATATACTGCTTTTACATCAAAGAGGCAAAGCAGTGTTTCCCAACCTGATCCCTGCGGACGCCTGGACAGTCCACATTTTTGCTCCCTCATGGCTCTCGGTAAATTTCTTGCAAGAGTGTCGGTAGTGAAGAAACACATTTTTATCACATTGCCAACCTGCGCTTTTCATTGCATGCAGTGTTTGTCATGAATATTTCTAATGGCCATTGACGGCATTACACCCAAGTACAAATAAAGGCTCTCTAGTGGCCATTGACGGCATTACACCCAAGCACAAATAAAGACTACCTTCACAGCAGTGTTTGCAAAAAAAAACTGCAGAAAGGATTCTTCCGGGAATGAGTCCTGCTTTCTTGATCATAGGTCTTAATCGCTACTTAAGTTTAGGCTTGTTATCAGTGCTTAATCTGTAAATCGGACGCTGCCAGAATGCAAAGGGGATGTGAGAGCACAGGGGTGGCGGGGGGGGGCAGGTCCAGGATACAGAACACAACACGGTGCTGAAAGCATGCTATATTTTTTGTTTAGCCAGAGAGCTGCTGGATCTGCACAAATAGGTGCTATAACGCAGACGGCCAAAAGACACAGAGGTCCCGGAAGGTGTTCTGGCAGGACATTAAGTGCCGTCTAGTTCTAGTCATGTGTGGAACAGGTTTGTTCCAGGCACCTGGCTTCCTTCTGCAGGCCAAAGAACATGTACTCGGGGTAAGCAATTTTTGTCTCCAAATTGCCCGCAGCATGTATATTGCGATGAAGTGGAATCCCACCCAGGGTGTCCCCTGCCTTGTGCCCTGTGTTCCGGATAGTTTATTTCCTCAGTAAATACAACTATATGAAAACTCTGACTCCTGCTCTGGGATTGTTAAAATCTCTCTTTCCATCCAGCTTTGGGCTGTGATTAGAATGAATGGGTTTCCCAAGGGGGAGGAATTCTGAGCATCTCTGGCCTGACTGACGTCACACTGGACATGAAAGAGATGGCAGGTTTTGTCTGTCCTGCAGCTGGAACTTCATTCTTTTTCATTAGGGGAGAAAAGACACAACGTAGCTGCTCCACATCTCTGCCAAGCCAAGGCCTGCCTGCTTTGAAACCAGCTAATGACGGCGAGAGGCCTGCCTGCTTTGAAACCAGCTAATGACGGCGAGAGGCCTGCCAGCTTTGAAACCAGCTAATGACGGCGAGAGGCCTGCCTGCTTTCAAACCAGTTAATGACGGCGAGAGGCCTGCCTGCTTTGAAACCAGCTAATGACGACGCAAGGCCTGCCTGCTTTGAAACCAGCTAATGACGGCGAGAGGCCTGCCTGCTTTGAAACCAGCTAATGACGGCGAGAGGCCTGCTTGCTTTGGCAGATGTATGAGACCGACCCAAAAGCCCCTTTGCTTACATTTATGTACGCGCCTCACGTCAAGCTCTAGAAAGTGGTCTTTTAATATTTATAGCTTTGAAAGGAAAAGGAGCATAAACAGCCTGCTAAGGACAGCAGATCATGCATCAACCCAAAAAAAAAAAAATCTAGGATTTTCCCTCCAAAAAAAAAAAACACCCAAGAATCCGCTCTGTTCCTGAACCGTTCCTCTTCCTGAAGACAGGAATGACTCACATATTCCATCACAGGCTACACCGAAGTCGACACCATCAATTTCTGATATGGCTCCAGGCTAATAAATCCACACTGAATCAGCAAGATATATCCCACAGTGAGATTTTTTCTGGCTGTTGCATTTCAAATCAAAGAGAGGTCACCTTTGCACACAGACTAACTGCAAAGGCACGCAGTTAAACTACCCCCAAATGTACAACTATGTCGGTTTTTGCTGAAATGTTTAGTCTATTTGCAGCCTGCATTTTCACTTACAAATTCAAGTTTAACTTTTCATTCTCCCTGACTAGGGTTGTTTACCCTCACAATAATCCCCAAGCTAGTTATTAGGGCACTGGAAGCCTTAATTTGCAAAGGTATGATTAAGCAATGTGTTGTGTCCTGAAAAAGTAAATTGTGAATGTTAATGTCGCTTCTTTGCAGAGTGACTTTTAACTTTACCCACAGATATTCAAGGATACAACAGCACACTTTTAGGCCTCAGGCTGGCCGGTTCTCCCCACAGAGACAGAGAAATGTACAATAACACAGTGAGGACATACAAAGTCCACACACAAAGAGCCATGGGAGAGACTCACACCCCGGTCCTAAAGGTGTGAGGCGACAGCGTAAATCACTGCACCACCATGCCACCGCAAAAATTTCAGGTTGAAACTACTTCAGCTGGACAACAGAGCGGTGATCTCCCTTCCCACATTCACATCGAGAAGTTCGGTAAGTGCTGTCCTCCAAAGCAGAATGTGTAGACCACTCAGAAACAGTAGAAAGAACATGTCTTCTGTACCTTCTACTCCCCTACATAGCAATACGGCTCATCCTACGGATAAGGAGACACCGTGGCTTAAGCCACCCAGGAGGGCGAGGGGAACCCGATCGACGGCAGGAATCTGAAGGCTTGGCTTTTCTTGGCTCCTCGCATGTATTTATATCTTGTGAAATCAGAGGAATGGACCGGCACGTGATGGGCTGGACCTGTCCATGTTGAGTGTGCCACCAGGCTACGTTACTGAGCAAGTCGGCGGGGGGAGACCAACAGCTATTACCTTGGCAAAACACTCACGGGTGTGTTGGTCATACTGTCTCTGATGACTCAAAAGTCAAGCCCAAATGTAAGGTTGCTAAAAAAAGGCTTAGAGGCAAGGCAGAACTATTGCTAAATGCTAAGAGTCACAGTACAGATGTCTGGAAGCAGGTCAACAATGCAAGTCGGCAAACTCTTTCCAAATATTCTGGTATTTGTAAACAAGGTCCACTGTCGTCTTCTTCAGCTCCACATTTCCTATTGGCTTGAGATGTTTGCTCCCTGTTTTTTTGGGAATGACATGGAGAAGGTATGGAGTTAAGATGCTGAGAATGCCATCAGATGCATCAGATGCATCATGAGCCTGGGGAATTTGGGACTGAAGCCCCAAATGAGCCCAGCATCATTTGTTTAGCTCAGATGTTTCAGCAACCATGCTCTCGGTTTTGGGAACCCCTGGACAGATTAGGCCCAGATGTCTTAAGATCCTCGCAATGCCCTGGAATGCCGCACTGATGACTGGATGCAGCTCCATGGGATTTCCCCTTTCGTTTGGTCGGGGTTACAGTCTTGACGGACATACTGCTTGGCGGATCATGCATGATACCGGGGAGGGAAGCCAACAAACCTCACTTACGCTGCAGGAAAGTCTGACCCACAAGATCAAAGCGTTGGCATTAGAGTCCACTCCATTGAGGCGGCTCCAGACCTAAAAACAATCACAAATAAATGAAGTCATTGAAGTCCTTCGTAGACCAGGTCGATGCTATTAACAAGGACAGGATCTGTAGGCCACCATAATCCCATGAACTGTAAACGGCAAACCTGCACTCTCCTACGATCCCTCCTGAAAGATGGATTAATGCTTGGATCAGCACAGCGTCGTTGCCAGCCACAATACCCAGCCCTCCGTGCCAGCCTTTTCCTGGCACTGCCAACTGCACCACCTTCGGCAGCTCTGGAGGAGGCGATACATCGGTCACCTTGTAGCAGAAAATATTGTATTTATTGTAATAAAAAGGAATGGTCAAATTTTCAACACATTAGAGTGCTTAGTTTTGTCCATGATGTAGCCGTCTTGCTTCTCCCACGTTTGACGGACTTTTATTGGTCTTTGCTGTTTTGAAGATATCTTAAAAGGCACATGTCTGTAGGGCTCAATATTGACACAATCTGTAGATGGTACGACCCCCTATTGAACATGCCATCCAAAATAATCAAGTATGCAGTTTCAATAGTGTGCTAACTCCTGCTCAGTTGAAATGGATGACAGTAGAAAAGCAGGAGTGTAGGATTGGGTCTCACTTAACTCTGTACGCTAATAGGAAACGTGGTTTCCTCTCAGCTGTTAGCTGTGTACTTTAATACCATCCCCTCTGAATAATGCTTCCGTTTTACCCTCATAGCTCAACATATAGATCATAAAAATAAAATTCAAAAGAATCAGTTACAATTTCTTTGAAATGTTGTTCTGGTTATAGAATAAGCACACGGTTACATCTGCCTTTTTAGCGTGGATGTGAAGCCCTTTTTGCCATAATATTTACTTAACTGACACTTTTATCCAAAGTGATGTATAATAGGGCAAACAGGATCAGTCAGTCCCTGGAGCAATCGGAGTCACCCTGCCAACCACAGGACTTGAACCAGCGGCCTTCCGATCACAGAGCCACACATGGCTCCATTATTAGTAACATAAAGGATTGGGTTTTGTATTCTCTTGCCCAAGAAACATGTTCAATCCCTGATACCTAACCCCTCTATCTTGCAGTAGTTATTTCCATTACCCATGACACCATTCAGTAACATAACTAACATTTATTTTATTAATGTGCAGTAGCTATGCTAACAACTGCACCGGACGTTTCTGCTCCTCCATCTTCCCTTCTGTTTCAGTGGCGGAGTTTTCCCTCCAGAGGCCTGAAGGCGTGTTTTCATAACTCTCACCTGCAGGGGCATCATTTGCCAGGAGAAAAAATGTGGTTTTCACGTCGCTCTGCGCAGTCCTGTAGGGCTCCTGTCAGGAGGGCTGGGTTGTATATATTTGTGGGTCTGCGCAGTCCTGTAGGGCTCCTGTCAGGAGGGCTGGGTTGTATATATTTGTGGGTCTGCGCACGCTTAGCAACAGCACGCTCAGTGCTCTGCTCCCACTAAGAAAAAAATCTCCTGAGAGACCAGCCTTCACATTGGCCTCAACTCCTGTCAGCTCAGTTAGCCACTTAGCACATGCAAACCGGTGCGTTCCCTGCTTCAGGCACAAGGACAATTTACAGCCGTCAGCCTCACGGTGGCTAACATACACCAAGCTATAGCACATCCTGTACGCGGAAGCAGGGAGTAAGACCCCCGCAGATCTCGCACGCTGGGCTCTGGTTTCACACCCTTCCATTCCAACATTCCTTCCCAAGGCCAAAAATGCCTCTCTAAGCAGATTTTTTTGCTTGTTGTTTTTTCAAGCCTGTGGTTATCATTCATCACTGAAATTTACAAGGTAGCCAGCTGACTAGCAACACCTGTGGTGTCAAATCCTAGTCCAAGGAAAGTGAATTACGCATCTGGTATTGTTCTGTACAGTATAGCCCTTTTCATGCATGAATTTCAGACACTGTCCAGAGAATCAGGTCTGGACAAATTCCAGAATTGCCCTTTCATACAGTACATGTGGCACACGGCTGGATATTGTTTGTGTCGGATGTGTTGACACCTACTTGAAATACTCTGGTTGGATTAGATGAGGGGTGACGTCTGCATAGAGCACGCAGGGGCAGGACGGGATGCACTAAGTATGCTGTGGGAATCATAGTGTTTTGTTTACGGCACTAATGACAGAAGTTCCTAACTCTTGTCGTCTCTCTGCTTGGCCACGTTCATTTGGATCTTCTTCGTGCAAATGAGCCTTTTTTTGCCCTCAGATGTTTGCATTCTTCCGTTTTCAAGCCAGTCACATGACAGAAACGTCAGTGTGCGGTTTATTGGCTCGCTGTGAACTCTCTGGACATTTACTGCTCCATTCAAACATGAGGGTGTCACACCTGCCCCTGTTTCCCTAATCATGGGATTGAGCCTGTTCTGGGCTGGATTCAACTACAGCTCAACCTTATTTAAGCAGAGCACTGCTCACTGCTCACTGGTCACTGCTCAGTCACCATCACTGCAGGGCTCAGCTGCTTTCTGTTCAGAGGTTTGGTTTTTGTGGTGTTTGGTGATGTCCTGTCTTTTAGGTGTTTCTCTTATCTAGACAAGTTCCATTTGTCTCTGTCTAATGGCCAGCAGGCACTGGCACAGTGGCTTGGGGTTCATGGTTTTTATTGACTGACTAGTGTACTATGCTGCTTGTGTTCTGTCTTTGGGGGGGGGAGTCGTGTGTCTTGGGTTCTAGTTGAGTTTTTGTCTATGTTCCCTGGTTCCTGTTTGCCAGCCTCCTGCACTGGAATCCGTGTTCTTCTTCACCTCATCCTGGAGGCCATCCATCCAGTCAGAAGCCCACGTCCCCCCGATTCCCCGTTTCCAGCAGTGCTGGGAATGTTGGTCTCAGGGACCAGGGAGCAGAAACTCTGGCCTGATGGCTCAGGTTGAGGTATTCTGTTGCAGACTTTCTGAGTAATGACAGGAGGTCAACCGGGAAATGACCCGGACCTTGTACTATGGAGCTAGTATGTAAAGTTCATTAAATGCCCGGTACGACTAATTTGGACATCTGTGTTCACACATACAACCCCCCCCCCCCAGGTGATTTCTAGAAAATGTCAGGGTGGCAGTGCAGGTCTGAATAAGACTTAAGACACTCAGATTCAGCTAATTTGGTATATTTCCACAAAAAATCTGAAAGCCAGATTTATCATATGTATGCAGTAAAAGTTGAAATAAGCCTTCGATGATACTTAGACTTGAGATGTAATGTTATCCGTCTATGTTATCTAATTATGGATTGTGGGAAGAAACTGGAGCAAATCAGTCACGCGCGCACGCACGCGGCAGAGGTGGGACGTAAACTTTCAGTCATGGAGGTGTGAGACCCGGTTACCACTTCCATCTCATTTTGGGCAAATTATAAGAAGATGCAACGCACTAGGAAATTTCTAGGTCGAAGAGAAAGAGGACAGCCATAAACACGGACTTCATCATGGTTGAACCTGTCAATGGCAAGCCTGACAGAATCTTCTGGAAGAATGAGGTCAATATGATCGCAGGAGTCAATATCAATAGTGATGTTCTGACGTACGTCCTTTTTATTATTTGAGTTGCTATATAAATATATAGCGAGAGCTCAACTTGCACATCCCATAATGCAATTTGAGTCGAGGCATTTAATTACTATTTCAGTCAAGCCTAATAAATTAAGAGCTTGGCTGGACCAACATCCTGCATATGCAGTAGGAAAGGAAATCAAGGACTGATGGCATCCCGTGAAACAGTTGCTTTTTAAAGTAACGCAAACGCAATAAATGAGGGCTGGAAATACAGATTTCATTAGTAAAGCATGTGAAATCATTACATTCATCTCCTAATTATCTGTACTGGTGGCATCAAGTAAAAAACAGCAATAAATAAAGCTAGCTAATACAAATCTTGTAATTCATTATCCGGCTGTAACAGCGTCGCGCTGTTTGTTCTTTAAGGGGAACATTACACTCGCAGCAAAAGCGCGATTTAAATTGCACGCTTAAATATTGTATGAGCCCGTTGGTTTCCATAGAATAATACACAAAAAACACAGATGGGTTGCTATTAAAAAATGCTTAAGCACGCACTAAGTAATCCACAATGGGACCGACAACAAACAGAAAGGGGCGGGGTATTTCTGCACATGGCGGAACTCGAAACACTCGGACGGGAATCCCTGGCAGGTAATGCTGTACTGGTTTCTGCACCAGCGACGACAATGAATGTCCGGGAGTTTCTGTGATAATCCAACCCTTCAGCTAATATATGAGCGTGTCTGCGGTGCATATATATATACACAGTCATATAAACAGTAAATAGTTTAAATTATATCTATACATATGCGCTGTATGTTACAAGATTTCTCGCCGGACCTGGGCATTTGGGCAGTTAATGGATATTCTTGGCACTAGAATGTCAGAATATTGTGACGCAGAGACGCGCTCCTCACGTTCCTCGCGCGTGCATGGAGGGACTATAAGTGGGAGCTATTGCTAGAATGAATGTGGTCGGGGGACTGGTTGCAGGCAGCGCGGAGTATATCTGTGGGAAAAAAAAATCACTTCTTCTTTTTCGTTTTTGTCCTTTTCTTTTGTGGAATACACATTTACACGTATTAAGTAAGTTAAATGTATTATACTCAGTAATGATTGATACTATATACTATCATGATTATATTTTGCACTTGAACTGCGATATACTGTATGATAGAATTTCAGAATTTAAGAACTTCTTACTCCGATTCAAAATATATCAGGATAGTTTGGCTCAATTTTATTTCTGCCCGCAGCTTGCAGTTATAATTTTGCATGTCGTTGAATGCTATTCACTTATTTTAGTGTGCCTGATATCCTATAACTGTTTCAATAAAATACACAATACGCGCCACTTAGAAATGCAGCCTTATATAACCCGTTCGTATTTCGAGTAATTGTTAATGTAAATGTTGATGGAAATAAACACGATATCGCTGGAGATATATTTTTCTTTTTGTAAAATAAAATTGAATAGATTTTTTTTTGTCCTAGTAGAGTATTTTAGTATTAAAGTGGCACGACCTAGTCTGTATTAAATCAGTTAAGTAACCTATAATTCTTGTAATTTGAATGTTTTACCAGATCTTAGTATGAATTTTCGGGTGTACTTACAAGCAAAATATTGCGTTTATTTTTGTCGCATCGTCGTAAGTTTTTCCGTATGAATTGTTGATCAATCGGGCGCATACTGGGCGCCCATTGCCGAGGCTGTGTACTGCAGTCCCCTAAATCTCCCCTAAATCTCCTTTTCTTCAGCTGTGAAAAATGCTCCTCCTGCTATTTGGGATAGTGGTTTTGCACCTGGCTGCCCTTACCGTCCTCTTCGTCTCCACTGTTTTCAGCGTGAGTACTTGTTTTGCAAATCGTAGTATTCGCTACCTGTTACATAGTAATTATATTTTTTTTTTATTTGATAGATCCGATGTGTAAAGTATTTCATCCAAAGTTAAGGAATGTCGCTGTTGTGGCTTTGAGTTGTCATGCAGGATATATTTGCATAGGCTGTGTTTATGTGGCACACAAACGGGTATTGATATGTGTTGATGCGGCGGCAGAGATGCTCTTTGGTGCACAGATTTTGTGTTTATACCTCAGTCCTGGACAGTGGGCGACAGCAGTAGCTCTGACCTTTGGACTAACTGCTCCTCATTCAATGAAGGCTATCACTGTGTGTCTACTTACTCAGGAGGTAAGTTAACCCTGCTTTTACTGCACAGACAGACATGCTTGGTCAAATGGGCATCCGGATGTTTGGGGTCTCTGAAACCTTACTCCGGGTAAGAGTTATGGGTTTTTTCATAGGGAATCATTGCCGAGTCGAAGTTTTCAAGGAGTGAGCGCAAGTATACTGTAAGGCACATACCTTAAATTTGGAGAGTGATAATAGTAGGCCTAGTGCGCGTGTCAGCACTCGGCTGTCACTTAGTGCTGCCATCTAGAGGGAAAATGTAAAAAAGGCCCCATCTTTAGGTGGGTACATATGGAATAATGGTACAAATAATATCTGATTATCCATTTGTTCGTCACACGTAGTTAAAGTATTACATGATGCTCCAGATTGCTGTTGGGTTTAATAGCTGCTGGTCAGAGTTTAGTAGGAGTTTTTATTTTTTGTTTCCCAAAAACTTGGTTCAAAACCACACCCAAGGTGGAGGATATCTAAGCATTACATAGTACAAGCTGTGTTGGCTCATTTGGAAGGGCTGCAAGTCTTTGTTGACATTAGCATCCACCTCATTAGTGCTGGAAAGAAGATTAGTCTGACATTTTTGAAGAAATGCTGTCTAATTATGTAAGGTCCTGATCTGTCCGTTAAACATATCAGAGTCGCTGCCAACATCTGGAAGCATTTTTTTGCTGGGGAAAAAACACTAAGATTGAAACCTAACAGCATCGCTGATTATGTTATCGAGTTGGTCTTGTATGCAACTCTATTTCTTACCAGAGGCTTGATGATAAAGTACCTTGCACATAGATGCGGAGTAATTGTTGGCTTGTAAAGCTAGTCAGGAAATGTTGTGTCCTTGAAAATTTACCTTGGCTGCTCCACTGAAATTACAGCCACACTTATGGATAAAAATATCTACTTTACAGATGAGTAATTCAGGATACTTTATCTAAATTTATGCTAAGTTTATAAACCTTGAATATTCAATGATAGCAACAACGTGCACCATGCAGGCAAGCAAAGTTGTGGAATTTGAGAAACGACGCTGAAGCTGTTTTCTGGGCAAAGCCACGGCCGTGCGACTCCTCATCGTTGTCCTGTTTGGGAATATCGCGGCCACCCGTGATGTCAGTGAGTGCTGGGTGGAGACCCGGATAGATGCTTTGGAAGGCTCCCCGTGCCGTAGGCCGGGCTCAAAACAGGACATGCGGACGCAGCTGAACACGAGAGGCTCTGAGACGCGGCCTTGCTGAGTTACGCACGGAGAAACCCAAACCCTCTCAAACCCTCAGAGCTCCAACGTGCGTGACCCTCGTAGGGGTAGAAATAGCTTTTTTATGCCACACTGCTGGCCACCGGGAGCGGGTCTGTGTGGAAAGAGTGCTGCTTTAAATTCTGAATGCTTCAGCTGGAAAGGAGCTGATCGCCATGTGAATTCTGGGAAGCAATAAAAGACTAGATCCAGCTGGTTCCAGCTCCTTATACAAAAAGACAAATGCATAACTAGTTCAGTTAGTTGTCCGTAGAGAAGCTAGACTGAGATTTTTGATGGTTCTGGTAGCAAAGATGTGTATATAAATTCATCAAACTAGTCTTTCACCTTAATAGAACAGCAAACTGTAGTGCTTTTAGGAGTACAGGCATTAACCAGAGACTGTCATACTGTACAGAGCTACGTTATGAGTCTGAGGATTGATTAGTCGGGCCTGTTTAGTTGTTAGATATGACAAGAAGAAGACAGAAATAGTCTATATCTGATAGAGAAATGCGTATCCTCTTAGAATTGCAGTATACATGAGATGAAAGTTAAAGAGTGCAATAGCAGAGGCCCACTGTAAACTGCTAGCGCATTTTCCACTGCTGAGAGAGTCACTACTCGACTCCCCGTGCTCCACCCTGCTCCCCGGTTATTCCAGACATGGCTTCTTGGGTATGCCCAGCTGCTCTTGGCAGTCCTTCATCTGCTGCCCAGTTATTTGTCTGACGTGCCTGAGTTTACACCCCCCTGCCCCCCCTGCTGTTTTTCAGAGTGGATGCTGGCTGTGCAGAGCCTTATGGTTCTGTCTGTGTCTTTCTGTGGCATCGCCTTCTTCATCTTCTTCTGCCAGATCTTCACCCTCAAGAAGGGTGGCCGCTTCATCCTCACCGGGATCATTCATATTATTGCCAGTGAGTGTGACCCCAGATGTTTCTACCTCTGACTTATCAAGTAGAACCTTTGACTGCATTCATATGACACATGACCAAGAATATGGTAACGTCTGTAGTGGCATCCAATACCCTCAGCATGCAAACTCTCATATGTATGTCATCACCCTTTAAATCACATGTTAATTGGTTAATTAAATTGGTTACCACTAACTGAAAGTTGCACATTTGCAACCCGTTAAAAGCATTAAGGAAGCAACCTTAACAGTCAATGATGAAAACCAAGATAATGTTATTTTTTAATATATACACAGTCTCAGAGCTTCTCTTTCATGGACTTGATTAGACAGAGTATTTTGAATGGAGGCAGTTGATCGTTTGTCTTTCTTGAAGTTGGTTGATGATTTGTTTTGAATATCATTTGTTTTGCTTGTTTTTCTTGGAGCTCGGAGACAGTTTGCTTTGAATATCATCGATTTTCCTTGTTTTTCTTGGAGTTGGCTTATGGTTTGTTTTGCATGGTGTTAGTTGATGGTGTGTTTTTCTTGGAGCAGGCTGACAGTTTGTTTTGAATGGACGTAGCTTATCGTTTGCTTTTTATGGGTTATGGTCAATGATTTGTTTTGTTTACCATCGGCTTTTTGGTTAGTTTTGAATGTCGCCGGTTTAGCATTTGGTTAGTTTTGAATGTCGCCGGTTTAGCATTTGGTTCGTTTTGAATGTCGCCGGTTTAGCATTTGGTTCGTTTTGAATGTCGCCGGTTTAGCATTTGGTTAGTTTTGAATGTCGCCGGTTTAGCATTTGGTTAGTTTTGAATGTCG
>JAODKF010000050.1:15227841-15240215 GCA_026779585.1 Mormyrus proboscirostris | reverse complement strand
AAATAATTTCGAAAGGTTACTCTTTCTGACACATTGCACAGGCTGTGCGGCGCCACCAGAGGGTGCTGTACCAGGATTGTAGCCAGAGACGCTCGATCTGTGTGCTGACACAGCCCTGCGCTTCTAGTTAATAAAGCTGGAGCTGTATTTCATGGCCCCAACAAGGAAGGACTTAGAGGGAGGAGAAGAAAAGGAATTTGAGGAATCTGTCTTACAAAATTAAGACAAAGGGCCTCCCCCTTTGAGTGGGACATAAAGATAGCTTATTCGGCAGGCCGAGTTTGATGTCATTGAGCTCAAGCAAAGGTTTACTCCCCCCCCCCAAGACAGCCCTGACATGAAGATTCAAAGCACTTGTAGCTTCTAATGACAGGTCTTTACAGCAGAGATCAAAGGTAATGCGCTGAAAATTTGCCCATTGTCCCTTAACTGTTCGGAACCTTGATGAAGAGGTCTAGAGTCTAGTTTGGAGGCACTTGGCACTAAACCAGGCCCCATGAGAAGCCTGCAGAGCTGCCCTCCCCATTAAGGTCTATTATCCAAGGCTTTGAAGTAGCTGCGGGGAATAATCATCCATTAGTGGTTGCGTGTTCCTTGTTTGTTTTCATCTGCTAGCATGTGCGCGAGAAGGAAGGGAGCCTGTTCTTGTGTGAGAGGGTACACGCGTGCAATCACGTGCTAATGCAAAAGTACAGGGATTAAAGAAAGCGCGTGTGATTGAGGTGACACATACAGTGACAAGACCAACACAGCACATGAGAACCTCTAGCCAGTTTCCCATTTTGCTTTTTAAGGACTGAGAATACACAGCAGCGTAACTATTATATTAAAAAGGGTTTTCCAGTCTTTTAATACGAGATCCTGATTGCCCATAGGTGAGGATTATTACTTGGCATGTTCAGTTTCGTCGTTTGAAGCTGAAGATTAAACTTAAAGGCTAATTGATCTTCAAACAACTGTCGTGTTTTCCATGCACTTGGAAAAGGATGAACAAAAACGTCCCGCTGAATGTAATGTTTTTCTGTAGACATAATAAATGCACGTGCTCCACAGTGACACATCCTCTCTACGACGTTACCTCGATGCCTTTCAAGACTTCTCACGCATTATAATCCCATTGACAGAAAAAGACAAATGTCGGTTCTTGGAGTCTTTAGAAAGTTGGGTAAATTGATTTTTTTTCAGTCTCTTTCCCTGGACAGGCCTCTCATTTTCCCCCAGCTTTTAGGGTGTGGTTGTCACCCCAAGGGTTTTGTTGGTGTTGAATTGCGGCAGGAGGCATGAAGAGTTGTAGTTTAAAGTAACACAAGCATTAATCAGCTAAGCCTTTCCACACACTGATCGTTCGCCCTCATCTTTTAAGTGTCATATATGTTGAACTAAGGTATTTTGTTCATTGAGAGGACTCAAAGGAAATCATTTAAGAAATACCGAACCAAGACAATAATTTTAGTTGTCAGGATGGGGAAGAGTAAGAAAGAAAATGTGAAAGATTTGATTTGCAGAAAATGTCTGCATTCAAAATGTGCAAGAACTAATTGAGGGTCGTCCTGTCAGAAATGAAAACATGAGACATGTTTGGTATCACCTGGGGGAGAGTGGCAGATTAGACTGGTGTGCTCTGAGGCTGCACAGCATTACCCAGTCAGCCCCGTTTGACTGAAACCACTCACAGTCTCCGCGAGAAACACCAAAAATTTAATTAGCCTGGAAGAGGCTTAAGGAGCAGCCCAAACAGGTCGTGGCAGGTGGGAGGATGGGTGTCTGTATGGATTACAGTCTACATCCCTCGATTGGTCTCAGGACTCTCCCTAAAGCATTTTTGTTTTGGGGAGGGAGATTGCAGGCGCCAGGGTTCAAGGAGAACCCTTCAAGAGCCATAACAAACACCACACCCTTCCTTGTATAACGGCAAGAAGAAGGTCCATAGAAGTAGGTTTGATAGTAAAGCACGTAGCCATTGAAATGGGCCCAATGTATCTCCAAAAGCCTCCTGTCAGCTGTGAGACACCAACCAGATGATAGCAGACATTAAGTTATAAACCTCCATTCATCTTCCAACCATTTAACCAAGGCAGGGTCACAGAGGACAATGCCTGGAGACGATCTCCAGGCAGCGTAGGCTACAAGACAGGGGGGCTTCCTGGATGGGATGCACACACACTCACATGTAGGAGGAGACCAGAGTACCTGGAGGAAACCTACGGGAGAACTGGAGAGAACCTGCAAACTCCACATTCACAGAAGATGTGAACTTTGGAGGCGTGAGGTAAGTGTAAGCACCTGCACTGCCTGCCCGAGTTTCAGATGTCCAGTCCATTCGTGAGGAATATTCTCTAAGCCTTCAAGATATGAAATCACTGTCAGCTATTAAGGATATTGAAATCTGCTTTAGTCACAGCACCTGAGTGGACAATAAAGGAAGCTGAGGGCTGAAGCAGCTTAATTGCCAATAATCACCATAAATCCTCACCTCAGGCACTTGCTATGGGCTAAGTTTGCTTTCTTAATCAAAAGACTATCTGTGTGCCAGGCTTCCAGTCTAATGTACGAGTATATTCTACTTACTCAAAGCCATACATTCTCATTCAAAAAGAAATGAAACATTCTCAAAGAAAACTTCAATGTGTACCAAAGTGTAAGTTGACTTATGAGAAGAGCATCCTTAATTCATCTTCATGTTCGTTCAGTGAGTGACCGATCTGTTGTCACTCCTCTGCTGGGAACTTGGTGAACTCTCACGCCTCAAAGAAATCCTAAAGTGCAGCATCTTAAGTAGATATAGATTGAGAGTCAGAGTAGATGTCGGGTGATCAGGATGCAGGTCAGACATGCCGTTTGTGTTTTTGTCTCGCTTTGGTCACATGACAAGCACCCACGCAGAAGCTGGACAGCTGTTGGTTTCACTGGGACTGATGTATTAAATGTATTATCTTGGGGTTTTTTATTCATATTCCAATTGGCAAAGTTTTATTTTTGAAATAATTGCTCTTTCACTGTATATCGAGCACAGTGAAGTCAATGGCCCAATCTATCTCCCATTCCTTCATGGGTATTTAGAGTTTTACAAGTGTGTGGTGGTTGTGTGCCCCTCACTGTTATATTGTAATATTACATCCTGCACATTGATGTCCCTTCCAGCAAAGCGCACACTCTCTTGATCTCATGTGCCAAAATATCTTGCCCTCACTTTTTGACCCAACAGTTCATCACAATAGAAATGCAAACTGACAGATGTGAAAATGCGCGGAGCATCTTGGCAGCGCTGTGAATGTCTCAGCGTGCAGGATCAGAGGTCAAGGACTTCCTGCTCAGTCGTCGTTGAAGATGTGCCAGACTCCCCCTATGATCCTGACTGCCTTCCTGCTACACCCGTCTGGTACATGTTTCGCGTATGTATGCACGCATGCTCTGCTGTGTTCACTTCTTACCCCTCGTCAGACCCCGGGTGACACTTCCCACAATCGCACGACGCCGCCAAATAATGATGGCGTCACGCCTGGGGGAACCTCCGTCTCGTTTGGTCTAGTGTTTATTTTGTTGCAACTCGTGTTTCCGCCAGTAGCCAAGCCAAGCGAACCTTGGGACGTGTGGAGTCAAGCAGGGGCCCACAACAGAGGACCCAAACGGGCCCTCGATGGTTTACCGCTCAATCCTTTCTGCAGATCTAATTTCAGCATTTGCTGCCTCAGCAGGTTAGGATGCCGTGCCTGTGATCAGAATGTCGTTGGTTCGAATCTCAGGGTCAGTAGAGTTGCTTCACCGTTAAGCTCCTGAGCGTGATCCTCCTCCCCAGTTGTTCCAGGGATTGCCTGACCTTACCTTCTTAAAAGAAAAACTGTTTGTTCCTTTAGATAAATATGTTGGCCAAATACATAAAATGTTAAACTGTACATATAGGACAGGTGGTAAGAAAATAAGGATGATTCAAACAGCAAAAAGTAGCAGTAACTAGCCTCAGAGATTCATATCATATTTACAGGGTAGAAATGATCACCATTCGAATGCCTTTGCTCCAGATTATTTTCAACATGGAGGACAGATTGGCCTTCGATGAAACTAATTAAGAGGTCAGGAGAGCCGTAGCTCCCTGACCTTTCAGATCTTTCCCGGATTGCATTATGGATGTTCTTCCTGTATGAAGCTTGACTTGGAGTCCCAGAGCAACCGGACAAGACTGGAATCATTCCTGGGGGAGGAGAGACGGTGGGGTTTCAGTTGGCCGGAGATTCTTGGCTTGTTGCTGCAGCAGATTGGAGCTGCCAGAAATGGTCAGGTGCCTGTGGGTTGCTGGCTGTCCGGGCCCCAGGATCTGGGGGCCTCTCCAAGCAGCACTCGCTCTCCCGTGACGAGCCGGGGGGACCCCGTGGGGCCTGAGAGATCCGTCAGCTGGAAGGGCTGCGAATCCGGAGCTGCCTTTGAGACCGCTTGGCAGGTATGAAGGTGTTATGGTCGGTTAAGCATATAGCAGAACTGGCACCAGAATCTGTGCTAAAAAAATGCTATTTCTAAAACAGCACAACTGTCATATGTTAAATTTTTTACATACTGAGAACCCATCTGAAGAGAAGCATGGAATTTTTTTGATAGTGTCTGTGGTATTCACCATCTACCCCCAAAATAAAATAACCGTATTGGTAATCTCATAGTCTTCTTTACACTCCTGCAAGAATAAAACAAACCACCTACCAAGCTGGAAAATCTGGCCGAGTCGCGTCCTGATGTGAGTGAAAAGCCTCAATAATATTTACCAAGCAATGACTCTACAAAAATGAAAGCTGAACAACAGCTATGGTCAAAACTAACAAAACTAAGCCAAATATGCCATAAAAACACAATGTAAAATTATCTTTACAGGATTGAATGCCAGCTATTTAAACTAGAGGCATAAATAAATCAAATTCTGGTGTCTATATTCTCCCTTTGCTATGATGTTCAGCAGTACGTAGAAACAGATATGGAACAAAGGTTTCTGATGCTGTGAAGAGAAGCATGAATATCATTAGTCTTCATATACTAAATATTTAAAAAAATGATTCTGATTTATATGGTTTAACTGCTTGGCCATTGGGCTTCCAGATTTTACCTCTTCTCACAATTGGATGCAGGTCAGGTTAAGTAACTTCCTCAGAAGGATTTCATCAGCTTCATAGTCTTCTGCCCGCTGCCCGAGCTTCAGCTCACCCAACGCGAGGAGTTCGCTTCCGGTCTGCTTCTTCTCTCACAGCTCATCACACCAGTCATATCAGCTTCTCAGCTTATACCTCCACCTCTTATTTTCTGTAACTCCATTTCTTCATCCTGTCCCTCCATCAGGTCTCTGCTTTCCTCGGCTCTGAGATATGCGTCGTCCGGTTCGAGAGAGAACGCTGTCGTCCCCCTTACCCCGCTCGCGAGACGCATCAAACGGGCTCCACTGTCACTCGCTGTCGCTTTTAAGGTTACGTCCGAGTCAAATCGCAGTGGCAGCGATGCCAACAAACTCGCACAGCCTCCTGTTTGCAAAGGCTTTCATCATATCATCTTCGCTTACATTTCCTGTGTATCTGACGCTACGCGCCTCCCCAGCTGTTGCGACAAAAACAGTTATCAGACAATCTCCCTCCAGGAAGATAATAAGCCGTCAAATATTGAGGTGGATCTGACTTATTGATGAACGGGCATCCATAACAGTTTGCAGAGCAGTGATCTGTAAAATCAGTTAACTGTCTATTTTGGGTTAGTCACACACTCACACCTGTTACGCGCAGGTTATTTTTTTTTCAGCGTGTCTGCGTAAGGCCGCTCCCATGGCAACCAGGGGAAGTGTAAGCTCCGCTTATCGCGTTCATCGCAGGCCGCCTGCCAGAAATGCGCGCTAACGGCTCGCTGCATCCTGTGCCAGATGCGACCTGCTGCGGCAGAGAGTTCACTCCGACACGGACACTGAGATGAATTCTGCCCCTGCTGGGTTTTTATAATTGATTCCATTAATTAAGAACAATTCTGCCAGAAATGATATCGACTTACTGCCTCTTTTAAGCTGGTGAAACGTTTTGTTTTTTTTTTTTTGCTATATTTAAACCTTGAGCATGTATAAGAACATTTCGGCATGCTTCACATGCCATTTCCTTGCCTGGTAAATGATTTATAAATAATGGATCACGCTCTATGAAAGCAGTTGTGCTTAGAGGTTCCCAGCTGCACGGTGCAGCCAACATATGCTTCAGACATCAGTATCAATCATTTGCTGAATTACAGGGGAGCAGCATCAGCAAGAAACAATATAATAAAGTATATAAGTCCTCAAATAACGTCAAATGTCAAATGGAGTGACCCTGTTAAATACCTGTCTGCTCTGTGTGGGGAATGGAAGCCAATGACGCAGAGACCAAGGTGCCCAGATGCTGTTTTTTCTGCTTCACTGGGTAGCGAGACGTAAACAGTGAAGGAAGAAATGAAGTAGAAGATTATAGAGCTGCTTTAGTGGACGAGAAACAAATTTTGAGTCGGGTAAAACATCCATAAACGCCACCAGGGTGCAGGCAGGGGCATCGGAGGGGCATGGATACCCTGGTGGATTTAGGGGGGCCCAACACTTTGACAGAGGCCAGGGAATATCCACCCCATTCAGGGTCATGGCAGGTCTTGGGGCCCATCGCAGGGCACACTCACACACCATTCTCTCACACACGCACGCCAATGGGCAACGTAGTGATGGCAGTTAACCTCAGCATGTTTTTGGAGTGGGGGGGGGGGAAACTGGAGTACCCGGAGGAAACTCCACAACGACATGGGGAGAGCGTGCATAATCACAGAGCCATGGCGGAGAGTCGAACCCTGGTCCAGGCAACAGTGCTAACCGCTGCACCACTATACCACAAGAGCCATGAATATGGGAAATTAAAATGGTGTTTCATCGGGCATGTGGGGGAGGCAAGGTGACACTGTCAGGGGGCCAAATAGAGATGGAGGGGTCATGTACCCCCCCGTGTTTGATTTGGCATCATTCATATCCCCCCTACAAACAGACCTTTGCCTTTATATTACTGAGCTGTGTTCCCCAATATCAACCTTTCTCATGCTCCATTTGGGGCCCAGGATTCCTAGCGGCGCCCTGGATGCAGGTGTCTCCATGAATGTTTTGGGTTTCTAGGGACAGCAGAAGAAAGAGCACGACAATCTACACCTTCCGTCAAGGTGAAACAAATCAAGTGTGATGCAAAGAAATGACTCTGGTCGCCTGACCCGCCCGTCTGAGGCGTCTGAGACGTCTATGACATCCGATTCCCAGCGCCGAGCAGAGGTGCCAGCTGACGAGCGCAGCCAGAAGGCACACTTCACCCTGAGGAGGTGAAGATCGTCGGCACAAACAGCTCCCTGCTTTCCCGACTCTCCCACCTCAACACACAAATTTCTATGATCTTGCTGAAGGGCGAGAGAGGGGCTTTATTTTAGTGTAAGATACAGGAATGCTTTCTTTTTCCTTGTCACAAAGGAGTCCATTTTCTCTGCCCGCTCTCCCGCACAAAAAAGAAACACATGAAGGAAGAGTGAGATCATTTCTTACTAGACCTGATAAATAAAGTTTTCGGAATAGAAAAACACAGACATCAGTATTTTATCTATACGATGTTATCTCAGCCAAAAAGGAAGCAGATTTATCCCGTAGGTTTCCTGTTGCTCTGCTGAGCACTAAATTGGTCAAGGTGTTAATCTGCCGTGTAGGAGGTCAGTGATGCCAAGGCTAGACGGGTCAAATCGGCAGCTGGCAGGCCAGGCTTCACTGTCCGGAGAAGGACAACGCCAAACCGGGGAAAAATGAGCCTTCACAGCCTGTGAGGTTTAACTCGTGGCTGGACAGCAAGTCAGCTGAGCAGATGGATCAGTCCCTTCATTAGTGCACAGGGCTGCAGACTGAAATGTTCAAAGTCTGCATGCCTGATCTCCAACCCTCCCGTTTCTTGGGGTTTGCCCCCACTGTGGTCTGCAAGACACAGAGCTCAAGTCAGCTGGTGTGTCTGTGGGTGTGTGTGTGTGTGTGTGTGTGTGTGAAATATGAGAGCCTACTCAGATCACCGTTTCCATAACTGGATAAGCAGTGATTGGAGATGGATGGAGAAACACAGCCAAACACCTTCAAGCGAAGGCTGATTTATCACTGCTGGTCATACATGTGATTAGGAACACATTTGTTTCTTAGACTATTGTTGGAACTGGGTTGTTTTTTATCAACAATTTTGTGGAATATTTTATTGCTATGAGGTTACCAGTACTTACCTCAGTGTCAAAAGGGAATAGTTACAAAATTTGAATGCATTTATATTTTTAGCAACGGTAATACCACACACACAGGTCAAAGATGAGGGTTTGAAACAAGGATGCTTATTTTTCTGTAGTATTTTTAGTTAAACCGATAAACCCACAGATTGAAAATGCTGTAGATGGAATTTTGTTTGGTGGAAACACGTTTCATCATTTCGCTTGATTTATACGCCATAGTTTAGTATCCATAAGCTAGTGTGTGTGCTTTGGGGCTTTGGGGAGAAATATGTACAATATTATTCCTGTTACTGACCGGTGTAGTCTTTGGTCAGAATCATCAGCATCATCAGAATCTTATCACATTACTCCTTTCTAAAGAAACATACTTGTTTATACATTGAGGTCAATACCTTTGCCGCATTGTGATAACATGGAATTTTCACCATGGATGTACTATTTTAAACATAGTCTACATTTTTTTTCCACCACGGTCACGATGAGTCTTGCCACATACACATTGGTCTGGGTGCAGAACAAAGGGTTTAACGATCCTTGTTTATGTAGCTACATTTATAGCTTTGCGATAAACGATAAATCTACCTGTCAGCAAGTCTACCTATGACAAGTGATATAGGCCGACATCCCTTGAGTCTCCAAGGCTGGGGGCTTTCAGAAACCACATGGCTAGTAGCCTGGTCGTGCGTCATCATAAATAGAAAGGAAATATCAAAAGAAAGTAAAAAAAGCCAAAACAATAGTGTTTCAAGGCAATTAATATTCCGTTGTTGTATTCATCTGTACAGCCGGTTTCCTGGATACGTCATTGCTTCCAGAGATCATAAGCTTTTAAGAAAACGTTAAATTATTCGACATTAAACAAACGTATAAGCTAATGCCGCTAACGTTACATAACACATTATGAAGGACATTATTTCCAGAGGCATAATAGTTAGTGCATCTCGCACGTCATTCTGTCTTTTAACGATCCGGCCATGCGGCGGTAATCAGGAACAGACGTTTTTTTTTTTCACTTTGCAGGCTGGTTCCAATCGGGGTGTGGATGGCGGCCGCAGAAAAGAAGCGATTGCCTCTATACTGGAGGGCTGCCATGACGACTTTCAAGGGCGGATGGCTGTTCCGCCGCTGGGGCACAGTGCCTGGCACCCGGGCGCCGTTTAACCTTAAGTGGCGAGGTTTTAGTTAACCCCCTGCGGCAGGGATTTAACATGCCACCTACTTTCGCTAACACGTAGACGTTCTGTCTGGGCACTGCAAGTGCTATTGTGGTCCTCTGATTTTTTTGTTTATATGTGCTACGTTTTGACTTTGCTTACAAAAATCATACGATAATTTCATTAAGCCCCTCAGTTTGTTTTTCATGTTAAGTGACCTATTTTCCTAGCCAGCTACTCATTTGTTGCAGGTATGAACAAAGGCCCTGAGTTTTAATTCCATCGCGAGCTCGGTTGCGTGTATCCAGCACTACAAACACGCTGAGTCTGAATCTCTCAGTTTCCCCGAGTGAGAGGTATGGACTTAATATTTTAAGCATTTTTCCACTACTCTACTTACTACTCATTTCACACTAGCTAAGGGCATCATTTTTTCATAATTATTATACTATTTCTATGCTAAAGAGATTCTTCATCACGACCCAAAGCAATATCAAGAAAATGTGTCTCGCATTAGCCTGATATATTTTGCAGAACAGAGATGAAACCCAATTAAAATGAGATATCTGGCCTGTCCTCAAATTTTTATGAAAAAGGACAGTATAAAATACCATATGAAAGACATTTTCAGCACAGGCTGGTCATTTTTAGTCACATTCATAATACAGCGTCATGGAATGTTTTGTATTAGTGGCTTAAATGGGCCTCCCCAATAAGGACTGTAATCTAATAGTTGGAAGACCTTCAAGAGAAGAAGACTTTTAAGGACATGAAGGCTTTTCGTCGCCGGCCAGTTGCATGTCTTACCCTTCACCTGAAATCAGTTTTTATTTCACTTGAGTGCTTCAATTGCTAATATTCCCTTAATGCGCAGAATGTGCAGCCAGCTTTTTTATAATATGATGTCTTTGGTTTATTCATTCACTGCATGCCTGTCACTTTCATCTGAAGCATCCAAGCGTCCAGCGGCCAGCTGATTATCCAGTTCGGGGTTGTGGTGAGCTTTTGGGACCCATCCCAGGAAGCACAGGATACAATAAACATACACACACTCATGCCCACACACACGCGCACACACACACACACATGCATGCACACACGCACATGCCCACACACACACACACACACACACACACACAGAATTTCTGCACTAGGAGCACAAGTGTATAAAACTAACCTTTTCGCTGTTTCGGTCAACCATATTCAAAATCGAGAAAAAATCTCAGTCTTATGACAGCGGGGAAAAGAATGAAACAGTTATCTCATCCCAGACAGTCAACATTCCAGAAAGGATTAGACTCCAAAACCACACGTGTGTGATAGAGGGAAGACCATGTCAAAACACGACTAAACACGTCACTGACAGGAGAAACAGCAGCATGACATCAATCGTCCTTAAATATTTGGTAATTAATTTAATATGGTGCTGATATGTTTGTAGTGCATTAATTTCAAGAATAACAAAGTGTAGCTGACAGCTGCACTCAGGCTTAACAAAAAAGTTGTATTTCGGAGAATTATTTTAAAATTAATCTCAAATTACTTTCAAGAGGGATTCATGTAAATCTGTCTGTATTTTAAAAAGGAAGTGGAGATGTTTGATTTTGAGTGCGGGTGGGAAGCAGATCCAACTCTGAACTTGTTAATGCAACAATGCTGAGTCAAGGGCAATTTGTGGAACAAACGGTTCCAGCAGAGATTCGATGAAAATGTCTTCCAGAGTTTGAGCATTTAGAATCAGACGAAGGCTCATCAATGAACCCAGTGGCTGGAATGCTTCAGATGATCACCACTAAAAGGGACGGGAGGCTCAGAAGCATTTAAGCTGCGCATACTTTTATCTTTGATAGTTGCAGTGCCAAGCACCTTTTTCGAGTCAGAGGGGGCTTGTCATGATGTCATGGCAGTAGAAGGCAGGGAAATAAATGTCCTTGACACATGGAGGAGATGGAGGTGGGTGGAGGTGGCTCCTCAGGTCCTCCACTCCCGCCTCGCTGATCTGCTGTCAGCACGTGACTAAATAAACTGCTTACCTGTCCCTCCCCACAGTTCCTGCTTCCATGTGCATCCACACTGACCCCTGGTCACGGTAGCTGTTTTGTCAGTGGGGGCCGACACGGATTAACGCCGAGATTAGCCCCGTCAGCAGATGTGTCAGCATCCCGTCCCCAAGACAGATTAATGCACAGCCTCCACTTTACAGATTACCATTTACCCATGAACAATGCAGCAGTGGTCGCCTTTCTTCCCATCTAAAGAACAGGCTCAGTATTCAGCCAATCCTGAAAGCCTCTTTATAGTGACCATTTCCCTGGTGCCTCATGTAGAGGACAATACGTGTAGGAGTACGAGGAGGTTCAGCGGCTTTGAGTCCCATCCGGGGCTCCCTGGGCTTGTGTCCAGTTCACATCTTCTCCCCAAACTTGCCTGGGCTTCCCCCAATCATCCAAAGATGTGCACATGCACATACCCCGCGGTGGGTTGGCATCCCGTCTGGGGCCCGTTGTATTCCTGGAACAGGTTCCGGACTCACCATGACTCCGCATAAATGATTATGGAATATATTTGGCCGATACCCTTATACTGTGATATATATCCCTCTTTAATGCACAAGGTCTCCTCTTCAGAAATGTTGACGTTGGACGTCGTGCTATGCTATTTCTCACCCCCTCGCATACATCTAGCAGATCCTTGGTCGTAATTGCAAGCATATGATGCGTTTGACGGCCAGCAGAGGACACTTGAGACCCAAGGAGGAAGACATTCTGCTGCTTATCAAGTACATGATCCAAAAATTCCCTCATTTCCATTCAAAACTAATAATGACAAAGTGTGGGAGGTGCCAGACACAGGAAATCAAAAAGAAAAGGAAGAAAGCACAAGAGATAGTCTTGTCATTCCATTTGACATGCCTTAGTTCATAAGCCTTTTAAATGACTTCATACTCCTACTGCCCCC
>JAODKF010000050.1:15187189-15226222 GCA_026779585.1 Mormyrus proboscirostris | reverse complement strand
CAATTTTCACAACCACCCCCCCCCCCCCCCCGTGCACCCCTCCCACTCACACACACCCCTCCGTCACTAACAGGCCACCAGAGCTTTCCTTTGTTTAGATAGAAACAACACCTTTTCCACAGCTGTCGACAAGCCCGTGCTTTCGCCTCCCTAGGGTTCCGCTGTAGGGATGGTGACATCTGTTTGTCAGTTACCCAAAGCTTCTCGGCCGCCAGACCAGTGAGCCGCTACTGCGTGCCGTCGGGGGAATCCTCGCCATCATCTCCCCTTCCAGGAAGCTGCTTGGACAGCGCCCCGCTCGCTGGGCCGGCCCGGGCCGGGCTTGGGGGCAGCTCCCAAAGGGTCCACCTGTCACTGGGGAAAGGAATGGACAAAGCACATGTTCCGGACGTGATAGATTGGGAGCGTGGCAAAGGGCCGGGGGGCGAGTGTGGTCACTTGACCCATAGAGGAAGAATGGTCCAGCATCATTACTCTGTGTACACCCGGGAGATCCTGCTTAGCTTGCCGGTGTGGCATTGTGCTTCTCTCAGATTTCAGGCCTCCATAGCCAGCTCTGATTGGATGGACTTCTGTGTGTGTTTGTGATTGTGCCTATTGCCTGTTGGTTGATTATCCTTATAGGCGGAACCGGAACTCAAGATCAAAGGCGGCGAATAGGACAGAATGACCATGAATCAAGCATTCACTGACTCACACATGGGTCTAAGATCTAGGTAGTATTGCAATTTCTCTTACCTGAGCAATCAGACCCAACAGCTGAGTCATACAGTAGATACAGCCTGGGCAACAAGTGCTTGCTAATGATTTATTGATTTATTCTAGCGATGTGGCAGAGGTCTTGCATCAGGACCAGGAGCTGGCCTGGCTATCTGTGGGCCCATCTGACCTCAGATTTCAGGCTCCTATCCCCTCACTACCCACTGGCTTCTCCCCGAGTCTTAGAGATACTGAATCCCCCCACATTCCCCTTGATATAAAAGATTCCAGAAGTGTAGCTGGGATTTTCCATGATACACACATACGGAGCAACTAGCAATGAGGGAACAAGCGGCTGGAGACTGACAGTCTCTGATGCCAGCATTTAGGGCTGGTTCCACCAAACATTTGCAGGATGCCAAGCAGTGCAAGTTTTGCACCTACTTTTAAAAACAATACCACGAATACTATGGATCTCTCTAAAGGACTCCAGATAAAATGACACATAATGGAATTGGAAACAAAGAAAAACAGTTCAAGGTTTTAATTAAAATTTTTGCTTTTTACTCCATTAAGAGAGAGAGTAAAGAGCATTTACAGGAATGAGACAAAACTGACTTTCACATGCAAAATCATCCAAAAATTAAACTGTAAACAAAAGATCCATTGCTTTGTTGCTTATGTATAAAGATCTAAGAGCTTGACATTAATTCTCAGCATGCCTGACAACTCTCCGCTTGAACCCAAACCTCCTCCACAAAAGAGAGGTTTAGATATGAGCCTCTAAGCTCTATGAACCTGGCAGCCCTGAGGATAAAAGGACCCTCTGTGTTTTCCGAGGCGAAAGGCGCATTGTGTGATAAATAACAATTTGTGCATGAGAGGGTGCCCGTGAAAAGGCAGTTTAGAAATGCAGTCATTATATTTTATGACTGCAATGAAATTTTCACCCACACATATTTTATGACTTAGTACTGAATAGCTGCCTTTTATTGACTATTTTACTGAAGGAGCTGATTTGTTAGGTTAAAATGTAACATCCAGACTGAATAATGTTTTTCCCCTGCTCACCTTCTTAATTCTCAGTTTTTAAATAACAGGTTATTAATTTAAAGTCATTTTGCCATTTAGAATGGAATTGGATTTTAAATATCCTGCAAGTACAGTCAAAGTTTGCAGAGCTGCAAATAGATTTATTGTGTATAAAAATTATCCATCCTGCTGAACATCTGGATTACTTGCACACTGACCTTAATGCGCTGTTATCCATGATAAAGAAGCCTTCATGTGTTCATTCTTGGATGCTGTTTTCCAGGAAAATTACTCAACAGTTAATTGATCACTTGGAGCTTTACCTATATTGGAAAATTATTTGAGTCAATTTGGATGATTTCCTGGCAAAAATGCTTGTTTAAATTATCACATAAAATTCTGAATCAAAGTTAATGTAATTATTCAGAAATATGCTTTGTTAGTAATCTTCATAATTATGGCATTTCTGTTGCACCAGACTATTTTTTACAGTTAATTTAAGGTTTATGGTGATTTTTACAGCTGCATGACTCATCTGGGGTTTTTTTTTTTTTAATCAAAAATACCCATAATTCTTCAGCTGTTGTGCCGACTCATTTTCCTAATGATTGCTCGTTAGAGTCTGCGGGGGCGCCAGTCAGCCTATAGGGTAGCCCAAGCCATCGGCGTTTGTAATCCTGTGCTTATTTGATGATTCATGCCTGGGGGTGATTCCTGCTCACCTGGGCCCGTATCACTCTCCTTTTCTGTCCCAGACCTCGTGTGGGAGCAAAGGCGGCAGGAATGGGAATGCGCTGCTTCTAGGGTCGACGTTGGTGTCCTTCACCGTGCCCTTCACAGGAAAAGGACGTGACATGTGTACAGCACCAGATGACGGGCGTTGCAGAAAACAAAAAGCTCTTGTATTCCAACTGCGCTTCACCTATCGCTGTCATTTCCCCCCAGGTTAATTAGCAATTACCCAGTTTGTAAACTGCAAGCGGTGGCTCAGGTGAGTCTCATTATCTCGCTATACTTACTGAGCTAATGTCATCTCCTTGCCCGCTTTTATGGATTGCGTCTATCACAATGAGGTCCTTATTATAGTATAGTGGAACAGAAGATATAGTTTTTTGCCATAGTGACCTAGAGCCTGACCCATGATTCTCGGTGTTGCACAGCATGTGGCAGATTAATTCCAGTAATACATTACATTCAAGGCCTCTCTGTGATCTGTGAGTCACTGGCAGGTCTAGGTTCCGGTTCATTAACCATCCACCCGCCGCTGGTGCAGTCCTGCCTTCCACTGAGGGATATCTGGTTCAAGATCGATCGGACCCTTATGGGGGGTTAGGGTGGGGGGTGTTAGTGGGGGTGCCACTCACAGACCGCTGAAGAAAAACTAGAGACTGAGCACAACAGAAACACATTCGCAAAACCTGTCAGATGAATCATGCTTGTGAAATATTCACCAGGATATTTGCATTCACGTATTTACATAGCATATGCTTTTATCCAATGCGCCTCACAAGTGAAGCAAATAGCACATTAAGTGCTAGATGCCAACATAAGATCCAGCAGCCTGGGTTAATTTTTTTGCTGAAGATGAGAAGAGATAGGTAATTTTTTAAAGAGAGATATATATAGAGAGAGGAAAGGAGAAGCGTGAGCTGAGAGAGAGATACAGACAACATAACAGACTGAGAGAATAAAGGAAGAGAGAGATGGAGAGAGAGATGGAGAGATAGAGAGAGAGATGGTGAGAGAGATAGAGAGAGAGATGGTGAGAGACGGACATGTCAAGGCTGTGTGAGCCCCTGTCACAGCCTGAAGACAGCTACCCCCAGAGGACATCAGCAGAAACAGCGAGCCCCCAGCTGGAAAGGTGCCAATCAAGCATTCATCTCCCCTCCCCCCCCCGGTCAATCGCTGAGGGGCCACTTCCTGCAGGCCTGGCACCCAGCTGGTAGCCAGCAGAGAGACTGATTTTATCACCTGCCTGCATGTTATTTGTTAATAGGTCGAGGTGATGATTTACAACCAAGCCGCACAAAGCGAGCTGAGCCAGACATTCAGGTGGGTATTATTATTATTTTTTTTTCTTATACGCACATGTTTCGTTACGTTGTTCACCAGTCAGCCCCAATTATTCCAGGCTTGTTGACACAAGAGGCCGTGCTGTGCCAAGGCCGAGATATTACTGCAAGCATAGGGAGAGAAAACAAAAGACAATCCCAGTTACACGTGGGATGAATTTTGCTCTGCAGTCATGAAAGTAGCGAGATTTGAATTTTAAGGGATTGCATTATTTCAGTCTTATTTACTCAGGCTGTGTGGGTGCACTAGCTATTATACAGCGTTGACGTTGTTGGTGTGACTTCCTGTTGTCTCAGTGTAGGGCACCCCTCCCCCCTCCCTCAGGGTAGTGCCTCCCCCTAATGGCGGGGCTGATATCACTGGTGGTTTAGGGGCATCTCCCAACTCTTCCCTCACGCTGGTTCCTCCGGGCTCATGCAGCACGCTGTTGCCTGGGATGGGAGGTGAATCCACCGACGTCACAGTCCCGGGGGGGGCGAGGTGGCACCTGTCTGGCGTGTACCTCCATATGTGTTTACTATATTCCCAGCATGCACTGCATCTTCTCATCGCATTGCCCAGAGTGCCCTGCCGCCCCCCCTCTTTCTTGAAGGACTTTACGAGTCTAATGCGCGTTAGTCTAACATTCAGCAGCTTCTTGAAAGGTTTGCTTGTATTTCGTCTCAATCCGTTTAATACTTTTAGTTTGGCTAAATATCCAGCAAATGTCCTGCCCACAGTGAGCAGCAGCATCTAGGCTTGTGCTGGTGAGTGCTGCAGGCTCCGAGTGTCAGCATGTGCGGAGTTTGCATGTTCTCCCCGTGTTTGCGTGGCTTTCCGTCAGGTACTCCCATTTCCTCCTGAACTGGCCGGTGCGTGTGCGCGTGCGTGTGCGTGTGGGGTCTGGCGTGCCATCCAGTGCGCTCCCTGCTTCGTGCCCCGCGCTTACTGGGACTGCCTCCAGACTCAGCATGAGCTCATACTGGATGAGCAGTTTTTGGGAGACGGATGATGCTCCTGCCTTTCAGACATTTTTAGACTCAAAAGAATCTGGTGAAAAGGATGTGTGTACAGCATATATAATAAGTACTAATAAATACATGTATGTGTGTATTTATATATATATATATACAGACATACATACATACAAAGATCAAATGCAAACGCATGTGATCCTCATCGTGTAAAATGTTCATTCATTCTCATGCAGGCGACAGCACTCCCCAGTCTCTCCTCAGCAGGCTCGCGCCCACCCAAGGAAATATTCCACTGGTCAGTAAGTTGTATCATTCGCACCCCCCACCAATGCCCAGCCCCCCCCCGTCAGGAAGTTTTTCTGCAGGCACCGCTGTTTATGACACTCTGACAGCTTCACTGTAAGGCTGTAAGGTAAGTGTTTCGAGACCGCGGTACATTCAAAGAACGCATGCTGAACTGCTGCACTATGGGTAAAATTGTAAGTTGTTGTGGAACGAAGGCAACATGATAATTCGCGCTACCTAAGTTGAATGTAGCAGAAGAACAGAAGAAGGTGTGAGAGACAAACAGGGAGAATCTCTCACCCTCAGGTAGGTTTGTCTGTGCAAAGTGCTGCCAAAGAAATTTGACAGAGCATAGAAATAAGCGAACCTAAGGCAGTGTCGTAGTCTGGGCTGCATCAAAGCCCTGATCTCTCTGACGCAAAGATCTTTCCACCCCCGATGGCGGTTTGCTACATCCTCCGCACATCGAGAATGACGTGTTGACAGGAAGCCTCTGCCGCAGCCATTTCGCGCTGGAAAACTTGTAGACAGAATTCAGAACTGAGAAACAGAGGCATATTACAAGCGTACGAAATGCAGCTATAACCCTAAGGGCCTAGATTTGAAAATGATAAGAAGAAGCAGCTCAGATTTTCTCATTTGGGACATTTGCAGCTTCTCAAATTGACGTTTGTGTCTAAACACCCATAATCCTTTGAGCAGTGAAAGGATCCTTGCATCAGTGGCAGATTGGCTGCTGTGTTGCCATGGCATTTGCAGACAAGCCTACAAGAAATCGGTAAAACAGATCAACCTAGAAAGAAGATGCTACTCTCCCTATCTGGGCAATCTCAATCTCCCTCAGAGACAAACATGCTCATTTCCAGACCACACACAGTGGGTGCAAACAAACTGCAGGAGGTTAAAGAAAAAAACAGTGTAGTTTTGATAAAATATACTTTATTAATTCATAAGAAGACATATCGTAAATGCTCGGTACTCTAAAAAAGATTTGTCTTATGATTGCGTAAAAAGTCTTTTCTTGCTTTTTTTAAATGTACACACCACAAAATACTCGAATAACATTTCCATATATGTACACATTTGCAGTATGAAATAACTTTTTTAGTCAAACAGTAACAAACAAAAAATAACGTAACATTTGCATATCTCTAGGGTTGAATAAAACTCAACCGTAAACTAGAGCAGTGATTTAAACTCTGCCGATCCATTCAAACTCCACTGCTTGCACCTGTTTATTTATTACCATTTTTACTACTTCCAACAACTTTTAAATTCTGCATTTTCAGGGTTAGTTTCTGCATGGCAGCTATGCATCCACTCAGAAATAGAAAAAAAAAAGAAACAGGAAGTGCAGAACAGGAAGTGTTTGGACACTAGACATAAAAAAAATCTGTGTGTTTGCCTGTCTGCTTCTGATTTACACCCGCGGAAGCCTCTGTTCCGACACCAAAATGTTAACTGTGGACTGCTGTGCACTCCATGGGAGAATGACACAGTTCCTTAACGATTCACATGGGTGAAGTGCGTACAGAAACCCAATCACTGTTTAACTTTCTTTGCACCAATACTTGAGGCACTTTAGTTCATGAGGATAAGCCGCCACCCAGAACCTTTACGCTTTGTGTTGCATTGCACAGAATGCGCACTTATGGTGGTTCCCTGTATGTAATCGGGACTAATGTCCTCGCAAAGACCTCAGTGACCATAGAGATGAGTGGAGATTTCAACAGCATTCGCCCACCGACCCATAAAGGGATTAGATTTACCCTCATTTAGCAGAGTCTTTTATCCAAAGAGATAGAGATAAGGTTGAGAAGGTCGGGTTCCTGAAGCAACTGGGAGTTAAAGGCCTCGTTCAAGGGACCAACGGAGATGCCAGACTGGCAAACCTTGGATTTGAACCAGCAACTGTCACAGGTACAGAGGCCTAAACTGCTGAGACACATAGCACCCTGTCATCCAGGGTCGAAGACAAAAGTCAAGGGTGACCACTTGAGGCTTGGTCTACAGCTATCGAGCTACTCAGTTTCAGGCACGTTCACATTCAAGCTCCAAATGTAATTGAGTTGGTTCCCAAACCAGCTGAAGATGCGCTGCAGAGATAGGCTCGAATGTTGTAGGAGATCCATCCACCACGCCGAGACCTTGGCCCCATGACCCAGTGGTGGCCCATTTCTGATGAATCTGCTCATTTTCCAGTAAGAGGGAGAGTCATTTCGAATGGACAAAGGAATAAGAGGGGGTCTGGACCTAAGGCCTGTGTCTCTTTATCAAATTAGACCTTGCTGTCACTCCCAGGTCTTTTATTACGTGATGGATCAGCTATTTGTGGGCAAAGGCTGAGAAGCCAAGATGTTCTTTCCATGTAATTACTGCCATCAGTATGGATTAGTCTATCAATTTACCTGCTATTTAATAAGCATTACCTTACATTACTGGAGACGCATCCTGGTCGTCTAAGTGGGCTATGTACCTCTGGGGAGGTCATGCCAGTGTTAAAGCTGAATTATGGGACATCTCCAATCAAGCAGAACTTCCACTATAGATCTAAAAAAACCGAGGGAACAGAAGAACTTTACACATCAGATAAATATAATGTTTTCCCTGCCCTGTGGTTGAAATACCCGTAACACAGCATTTTTGGTTCCTTTTTTGAGTGTCTTGTCTGTTTATGAGGTCACCCGTTCCATTTTCCTCGTTCCTGCTTGATTCCCGCTGCCAGGGAGCAGCTTCGACTCAGATGAAGGAAGAAAAACACACGAGCGAATGCAGAATCACCAATAGTGTGGCCTGGATGTGACCCACGATGCACTAAAGTGACTAGGCAGCTTAGTGAGACGATTGCTTGGAAAGTCAAAATAAATTACCATAGAATAGATTTCTGTACAGTTTACACAAGTGGCAATATCTTCAACAATCCTCTTGACTCCCAACCAAACTAGGTGTCCTTTACTCCCAACCAAAGTCTTGTCCAGTCATTTGATAGAACTTCATGTTAAATGGCCTATAGAAGCCCCGCAGTCGTCTCACTACATCCGGGTCGATGTTGGGATGGGTCCTGCCCTTAGTCTTGCCCAGGCAGTGGGGCTTACTACTGCCCTCGGCCTTCTTCAGGCAGGGAAAGCCCTTGGTGTGGTTGAAGTAGAAGTGCTTGTCCGTGACGATACGCTTGAGGCCCAGAAAGTCCTGCACGCGGGCCATCTCACCGGCCGGGTCGCGGATCAGCCGCTCGCCACTCACGAACAGCATCTGGCCCAAGGGGAAGAAGCGCAGCCAGCTGTCCAGGTGCTTGGCGTAGAGCCCGATCTGGATGGCGCTCCAGGAGGTGTCAATGAGGCCTGTGCTGCGGTTCTTGAAGGTCAAGCTCTCAAAGGTGGGGATATCGGGCTTCTTGGACAGTGTCTGGGTGTAGTCGGATATGGCTCGGGTGACGGGATCCCGCACCACCACGATCAGCTTGGTGTCCCGGGACATGGCGTAGATCCTGGCCGGGGCCTCCCGGGTCACGAAGTAACTGGGGGTCTTCTCCATGGTAATCTGACCCTCAAGAGTTTTCGGCATCAGGTCCCTGTGGAGAGAAGAATGGAATTAATAATATAGTTGCATCAGATGTTGTGGAAAGGTTTCAGCCCTTTCAAACTTTAACCCTTTACATCCTCTGTGCTTAAAACTTCAGCAGATCCTTACCTCATCTTGACCTGTAAGCACTGTCCACGTTGGGGAGCAAGTTAAGACTAATCTCTTTTATAGAGGAGGTCCCAGGCAGGAAGGACAGGTGGACCCTATTTATACACATGTGTTGAACTTAAAGAAAGGGATTTAGACAGGAACGTGCTTGCTGAGGCCAGAGTCTCACCTGTGGCGACTTACGGATCGCTTTTCAGTTTCCAAAAGGAACCTAGGTAAGGAAGGAGATCGTTTACCTGCAGACCCATAATCAAGCAGGTATTCGGAAAACACGGTTGTTTGTTTTTAGGCAAATGCATTCTATTCCACGGGAATGCGGTGTTAAATGTCAGAAAAGCAGCCCTGACGAGAGCGGATTACATGGAAGTGATAAGAATGCTTATGGAAACGTGAGAAGATGATTGCCAAAGGGTGAGATTTTTTCATGATGCTTCGGGGCCATAGTTCTTTACTACCTGCTAAAGGGTAAAATATCTTCTTGGTGTCTTCAGGCCGTGCTGGAATTCTATCTTTTAACTACAGCCTAACACTGGGCTGGGCTCCTGCAGGCAACAGAGGAGGATTTCCACCCAGAAGCTTACAGGTTCACAGCTCAGGATGGGGATTCGCGCCTCAGATAGCTTTTGCCGTTAGACTGAGGAATCTCTCAGAATGTTCGGTGGTGGCTTCTCTGTTTTGGTGGGAAACGGTCGATGGCAGGAAGTAATTTCCACAAGCAGAGACACGGGACTGGACTCCTACCTAAGGCCACAAAATAAACAAATGCTCTTTTATTTGCGAGCAGCCCAATGTCTGGCAATGATTCTCAAGTGGGGGAATAAGGAGACCCAAGAGCGGCTCATTCACCGGCAACAAAAGGCTGGCTTTGCAGACTCTTTGCTGAGGATATCTCTACATTTTATGGTCTCCAGAGGACCGAGCGGCCTGGCTTTTATCACGCCTCCCTGATTACTGCCGCTTCAGAAGACCTATAGCATGGTCTGGAAGTGTAAAGCCCACTAATTACCTGGTGCTCTTGGTGTCTTTCTTACCCAATCCTACAGCATGTCGTTCTTTGGGTTCAGCTATTGTTATACAGTGCAAAAAACCCATTAATCCATTTGGGAAAGGAGATTCTGTGTAGTGCTCAGGGTAGAAGTATGCCTCTTCAAAATATCTTTGAATTACATGCAATGTTACATTTATTCATCTTCCTGACTTACAGTAGAGGGAAGGGCTACAATGTCTGCTTCTGGGGTTCCTGGAATCTCTAGGTGCTTTATGGATTCTGCATAGTCCATATCTTTGAAAGACTGACCAGGATGACCGACTCCTCTTCCGAGAGCCGCCAGAAGACCCAAAACCTGAAAACTTAAAATCCATTATTTCTACTTAACTCAAGATCAAAGAAACGATCTTGGGAACAGGAAGTAACCAAACATCAGTGAAGGCTTCACAGGGGGAGGGGGAGGGGGGTACCTTAGTCTGTGTTTGGGACTATGTCCCCCTCCAGGGCCCGAATAAGGCCCTTTGAATTTAACATTTTCTTCTGCGTTAATAACAAGCATCTGTGGGACAGATTAAACTGTTCCTACTTAGAGGATCCAATCAAAGACTCTCATCAGGGATTCAAAACCACAACCTCCTACTGGGCTATTTCTTCTTATCAATGAAGCAGTAGAAGAATGGATGGAATGAGAGTGAAAAAAGAAAGGAAGATGGCAGAGCTATTAAAGGGCCAGTGGCTTTTAGAGGGAAGATGCCTATTATTCTGATATGATTTATGAGATATCTTCTTAAATGACTCTGACACCCAGCACTCTTTGTCATTGTTAAAAGGCTGTCACCCAGCAGAGAGCTAGCGATGACTGGAAATGCGCCTAACCACAGACTGCGGGAATTTTTTATGTCGCTGAATGTGAAGCATTATGCTGTGCTTTTTGGGTGAGGTCAGGTGACCACGGAGGGAGGAGTCACTGAGACAAAAAAAAAATCATCCTAATGAATGAATTCCCTCAATAAAACGCATACACAAATTTATGTTTAGATTTTAGTCTGCTCAGAGGTACAACAGTAACGTCACATACGGATTACCCCTCAATGGCATCGTTAAACATTACTAGACCTCCTACCAGAAAACAGTAACTAAGAATGGCTCTGTCATTATGACATATCCCCTTTCTCCTCGAAAAGGAATAACCCACAGAAGTCAAAATGGCCGCAAAGACTTCTCACTTAGCTCATGTGTTGATGTTTGGAGTCTGATCAAAGGCAGGTATTCGCCTTACTAAATGGTTCTGGTTTGAGTGTTTCCAGTAGCTTTCTCAAGGCTTGTGTACAAGAGTGAAACAAATGCCAGAACGCAGCGCTGAGACGCATGGCGGCCTGCCATTTGCCCGGCCACTTCAGCAGGGGATTAAGCCGTCTCTGCGGGACCTTGATTTTCCCCGTAAAGACTTGCTTAGGGATACGGCAGTGTTAGTAAAACCATTTATTTTTGCCCTCTTTTTAAATCAATCAAAAAGTTGTGGGATTGTACCCGTCCCCAGCTGACGTACGATGTTTCTTAACCTGTGTCCCCCCTCTACAGATGTTGAATTTTGGGGGGGGGGGGGGGTTCCAGTGTTAGATGCTGTCAAAATCACTGGTAGCAGAAGCCATTGACGGATTAGGAGATGCATTGTTTTTGTAAAACCACCGACAGAAGATCAGATTTCTCAAAGGTTAAAATGATGCTGAAATTCAATTACCAGCAATTCAACTCAGTAGATTGTTACTGCAGTTCCCCCCTTTTCCATCCCATATAAAAACATATGTTTATGTTTAGAATTGCAGACTAAACCCCCTGATTCTCAATCCCTGAAAAATCTAATCAGTACCGTTTAAAAGCAATCATGGGTCGGGTTTCTTTTTCATCTTTTTCCTAGAAAGCAATAACACAAAATGTTCAATATTTAATCCTCCAGAAATAAACGGCCCGTTGTGTCTTTCGTGTTGCGTGGCAGAGTCATAAATCAAAGTGCAAATTGTGGCGATTGTGAACAGAAAGCCATTACCGCGATCTCCCAGACTTTCCACAACAATGGAGATGTTTAACGCAGGACGCAGTAACTAATGTAAAAAAAAAAAGTACGTAAATGGATTTGTCCCCATTACACATCGCGACACACTGCTGAGCCTGTGATTCGCACATGAGCCGATGATCGTGAACGACGTGGCCCCGCTGTGAATCGATGGACCCCCTCTTGGCCCCGATCGCCCGCGGTCACATTTACAGACCCCTCCCAGCCGACCAGGATGTTGACCAATGCTGATTACCCGCCCTCAGGCAGCGGAGGAGAACACAGAAAGCAAAGTTAAGTGAGTTAAGCATTTCATTTTTCTCAGTCCTCTCCTCCCTCTACGCCTGACAGGTGTACGGGCTGCAGACCCGTCTCCAGGTCTCCACTGAGTGGAGAACATGTCCTTGGACCTTGAGTTCACTGGGGCTTGCAATACATGACCGTCTAGCACTACTGGAACTGTCAAAGCACGTTTCTGCCCCGAAGCATCTGCTGATCTGGGATTTAGGCAGGAACATAAGATCCACTATTTATGTCTGCAGAATACTTATTCTAGCAGTGTGTCATGAAAAAGACCACAGTTTTAAAGGTTCTGCACAAGAACCTTTAAACTAAGGTTCTTAAACTGGATCTATTCAAGAAAGCCTTCTATAAACTGGAGGCTGGAAGGTAACGCCACTCTGAGTATCTTTTACCCATCCATCTTCCATAACCACTTATGCAGTACAGGCTCTTGGGGAGTTTGGACGCCGTCCCAGGCAGCAGAGGGCACGAGGCGAGGGACACCCCGGGCGGGGTGCCAGTCCATCATAGGGCAGGCAGTCACGCACACAACCACACAGGGGAATTCTGAGAGACAGATTCTGCCTGCATATTTTGGACTGTGGGAGGACACCCATGCCAGCATGGTTATGACATACAGACTCCACACATGCAATGCCAGGGGCAAGAAACAAATCCAGCCCAGTGCCAGCCATGTGAGCCCATTCCTCTGGATGAGCCTGAAAGCCAATTGGAGCACAGCTCGCTGGGAGATATGAGCGTCCAATGGGAACACAGCTTACATGTAGACACCGTCGCCTAATAGGCATCTACAATGAATAAGTGTGACTGTTAAGGTAAACACCTGATGCAACAGTTTCACACCTATAGCTACGACAGGCTTCTACAGTATAAACCTGCATCTACATGTTTATGCCAGCGGCAACACTGATGGAACGTTGCACCATCTCTGCGGTTGCCCTTTTCACTGAGGACTTCCTAAAAGGCTGCGGCCTTGCAACAAAGAAATCATGGCTAAACAGGGAATTAAAAGTCAAAGGAAGCACATTTCTGTTCTCCGTTTGCCCTGTTTCATTTTTAGGGAGCAGTGGCCACAGGATATGGATGTGGTTGCCTGGGATTAAGCTGACGGCTGTGTCTGGACTAAGAGGCAGGTCTCGCTGCACGTGGGGCTGCTCTGTGTCTACGTGACCAGTCAGAAGCACATTACCAAAGAGCAGCATTCACCATATGCTGTTTATTTTATACTCAAAACAGTAAAACTGAAATGACAGTATTTGAAAAACAATATTCTTTTAAGACTCTATCGCCCAGCTAAATCAATTTCAGCTAATTCAGTGTATATTCGACACAATTTGAGAAACATTTCGGTTTATGTTCAACTTTTCTAGCCCTTTAAAATATGACTATATGCTCCCCAGGCGCATGTACTTAGAAGCCCAGGGAGGGGGGCACTGCAGTCCTGTAACTTTCAAATGAAAAGGTTCCTGTAGTTAGTATGGGTTGGGGTAGCACCGTGGCAGTCACAGGATAATAAGGACATCAGATTTGCTGTAATGGTTACGTTCAATACTGATGGGACAGTGTTGAACAGGCATTTTCTTACGGGAAACTGCATTGTAATGCAGGTACATATGTGTCGCATTTGTACCCGGGAAATATGACAGGGTTCCCTGTCTCCTTAAGGTTCCTCTGAAGAGAACAGAGAAGAACACTCACTCTGCTGTTCGAAACCAACTCATAGAATAGAATAGAATAGAATAAACCTTTATTATCCCACGAATGAGAAATTTAGAGCTCTTATACAAAAGAAAAGTAGAACAACAAGAGCAGGAAGGTCAGTCGTCTATATGCACAACCAAGGTTTTCATAAATATATAAATAAATAAAGATGTACAGAGATATGTACAAAATATACAGAGATATGTACGCAAGTGTGGGGGTGAGGTGGGGTGTGAATGATCCTGGTAGTTAAAGACATATAATAGCGGAAAAAGCTGATGTACTCATAGATTCTAGGATCTAAGATATATCACTCTAAAATACTTCATCTCACAGTGCATATTATAACCGTGTGCTTGGTTTGAAAGTCTGAGATGTGTTCTCCGGTGCCCCCTGCAGGCATGGAGGGTATGAAAAGTGTTTTGTACCAATCTAATGGCCCTATCAGCACTGTATATGTGCTCACCACAGGACGCCCAGAGAACCTGCGGGAATTTCAGGCCACATCAGGCTCACGGGTCCAGCCTTTAAGGGGAGTCCTGCCGCTTACCGCAGAGCTCGCTTAAGGACTCCACCTATGATAAAACCACTACTGGCCAGTCTCATTCCCTGCAGAAAAATGAGGCCCATTCCGAATGAGCAAGTGTTTGCTGAGTGGCAACGAACGGTCAACTGACTGGGGGAATGGACTTCCAGCTTCACTGGCACGAGGAAGGGTACACGCAGGGTCAAAAGAAAATGGACAACGAACAAAACAACATGGCATGAAGCATATCTCCAGTTTCCAGGAGTTCCTTTCAGTTCCTTCTCGCATTATGCTTCTCCCATGTGTCTTTAGTTGAATAGAATAACAACAAATGATTTCTGTAGAGGAAAAAAAAGGAAGCCCCCCCCACCCCTAGAATAACAAATGTCTTCTTCTTTGGGTTATAATGAATGGGGTTCGAACTGCTTGCCAAATGTCCCCTTTCTTCTGGCGACAGGAGGTTTTTTGACACGCACTGGCTCCTGCCAAGCCGAAACTCCATTGTGTTCGGCTCCAGAGGGAGGGGCCGGACTACAAGGGGGTAAATGTCATGTTTGTGGGCGGGGCCCAGGGCCTCCCTCTGAGGACCAGGACACTGGAGTAGTCAGTGGTCAATTACCCCACTACAAATCTGGGGCAACACGCTCTCAAATGCAAGAGTAGCACAGGACGCCAACTCCATGCTGTTCCTGCTGCTGCTGGGCTGCTTTAAAAATTGGGGCAAAGAACTTTTTCAGTAAATATCTAGTAAATCTCCAGCTTTATAAATTTAAAACACAAGCACAGACATCATTTATCTGCCAAAGAGCAAGAACCCAAGGGCCATCTGCAATGTGATATGTCTTAGTTTGGGTCATGTGACTTGTTTCTATGACGATTCCTGTAGTGCAGGTGCAGGCACCTCGCATTTGTCGCCAGGAGGTGATGCTCGAGTCACAAAGAATTCAGACCTGAGGCCATTTTGTTGTCAGAGCTGACCTGACCTTCGGGCTAATTATCTCGGCTTGACGGCCAGACTAGTGCTTGCCGGCTACACAAAGCTTCGTCCTACCTTCAGTTTTATGTTTACTCCAATCAAACCTTAACAGGGCAGCGCAAGAGCCAATACATGCTGGGGATACTTGACAAAAGACTGACGGTGTTTAAAATGCCGCAACAACCGAAATGCATGCTGGGATATTTAGCCACAGAGCTGTAACTGTGCAATCTGAGCCACCCTACAGGTCAGTCACCCTTCACAAGGACACCAATCGCCTCCGGAAGACAACGCAGGTTGTTTCGAGATCAAAGCCCCGCCGTCAGAAATTTGCAGTTCTGGGGGTATATTCTTGTTTTTCACAACTCTACACTACAGGCACTCAGAATTACAGAAATGCCAGGAACTCTGCATTCTATTGCTTTCATACCCGGGGGACAAACTCAACTGTTACATGCAGTGAACTATTCAGGTCCGCTGTCTGTAATCGGTCTTGTTTATCCTCTGTCCTGTATCCATTTCTCTCGATACGCACTAACATCATTGACTCAGACGCCCCTTAGACTCCGAGGGAGATAGTGGGAAAGGTTAGGCGCATTTCCAGTGATCGTCGGCCTTGTGAAAATCAACCAAACCGCAGAGAGCATTTCACAACCGCTGACAGTTCAAACAGAGGGGGCTCGCATACCAGGACTTGTCTCACATTGTAGTTCAAGGCCTGCAAACTGCTCCGTCTATAAGTAATCAACAACGCCCCCCCCCCTCCCCCCCCAGCACTGCCCTGAAAGCCTCGCTCATTAACTGTTCGTCTCTTCGCCGACTGTTAGTGTCTGACATTTGTCGGAGGGCTTGGGATATTAATGCTGCAATATGGTTTCCTCTCCTCTGAAGAAGTCCTGCTGGTCGTCTGTTTATCTTCCCTAAAAGAATCGCTTATCTAAACCGTCCACGGGGCGAGAAGCGAGCCAGCTGCTGGCCAGCAGCAAATGAACTGTCGCTCGCGAGACCCGAGTCAGTCTGAGCGCCTGCTCCTCTCGACCGAGAGCAGAATGCAGACAATGTCAATTTCACAACAAAGAGAGACACTCGCCGATTTAGTTTCCACACAGTGCTGACTTTGGCACAGAATCTAGTGGTGGGCCGTCCCTGCGGCAAGCTCTGCAATCCTGTAGCATCCTGAGAAACTGTTTTTGATAAAGAAAATCATAAAGCATCCATTTGCTGTTTGCTCAGTTGCAAAACTCTGAGTGAAGCTCCTTCTTAATAAAAAGCCCATTAGCTGTTTTTTAACGCGCACCTAGTGACCCGCTGGCCCTATCAGCATTAACTACCCGCTCCCACAAGGGCGGCCAGCAAACCCATGCACATTTATGGTTGCGTCAGTTTCACGGGTCGAGTCTTTGAAGGGAGCAGTCTCTCCTCGCTGGGTGTGCTTAGTGATTAGGCCAATGATTAACCATTTTTGGGCAATCTCTCTTTTAAGGAGTTGCTGGTGTGTTTTAACAGAGAAACTGTTTGCGATCATAAAAAAATACTCATTCTTCCTTCTTTATTTTCCTCACTTATACTCACACACATTAATCTTAGTGTTTCTTTGATGGCATTTATTTTTTTGAGTCGAGGATGGCCTCCTGCCTTATAAAGACATTTCAATAAGAAATTTTTATAAGAAATGTATATGATAAATTTCGTACTTTTATAATTCCATACTTATACAAATGTATGAATTCTAGGGTGTGTCTCTTGTAAGCTAAGAATGATAATAATGTCACTTTATTGATTCCTTTGGGGAGATTCTTGACCCCATCTTGCTCTCCATGACACAAAGACAGACATGCAGCTGAGAGTGAAGCCTGACAGCAAAGGGAGGCCGCCTGCGAGCCGCACCCATGATGCTGGGGGGGGTTAAGACTTGGCTATTCTGCCAAGGGCGCGTTCGAACCGGCACCCTTCCGATTACAGGCACACCGGCTTCAACCGCGGAGCCACACCGAAAACGCAAAAACGACTGTTATATACTTCGTTCGTATAAAGAATAGCGGCAGTTGGACTACAATTAGAATCAAGATCACAAAACACAATAAATGTAAAGTAAGTTAAGACACGGATAATATAGCACGTTCAAAGGAAACTGACTGTAGTAATGTTAAGCTAAGCATTACGTCAGATGGATCAGTAAATTCCCCCATGCTAAGCTGCTTTGCGATTAGCGTGATCCGGGGGCATCGCTGTAAAGTGGGCTCTCCGAAAGCAGAGCGGTCGGACCCAGGCAGCATCTCGAGTCCTGCCGGCCGACGCTCGCGGGGTGAGGCCTGTGTGCATGTGCTGAGCAAAGCCGCAGGACCTCTGAGGTGCCGTTTAGAGGAGTTCTGTGCTCATCTCTCGGATCCTTGGTCCCGCGCTGCAGGTGGGTTAGCCTAGAATGTGGCTGTACTGGCTGTAGGCAGACACCAGGCCACTGGACCAAGTGTCCACCTCCTTCAGAACCATGTGACTATGCAGCTTGTCCATGTATATATATATATATATAACCTAATACATGTGGCAGATCACAGCACACCTTGGTTCTGTGATTGGAAGCCTGTCCACACTTAAACCTGACTGACACAAAAACCCCTAACTGCAGTGTAACACTACGGCCATATGTTGTTTGTCTGTCATTTTTATAAGACATCCTTATCTCCAACAGACCCTGTTTAATCCCCATCTGTAATTATTTAACTGTGGGCCATGTCCCTGATTTGGCTGGAAAAAAACATGCGGCTTTAGATAGGTCTATTCGTTTGCATTTCCTAGTGAAACATATTGACGTTGTCAGTTATGCCATTAGCGATTAAGCGATAAGAAAGTAATAGCGGTGGCCGCAATTTAGACTTCAGCAGGGTAACTTGGAAGACAAAACAAAGCTTAAAGTGACCCAAAGTTTTTAAGAACAAGGTAAAACAAAACAACCACGTTAAACTCCCAACAGTGGACCCGTTTCACAATTATTGTGACTGTTTCTCTTGTAATGAACACCACCGCAGAAACGCCATAATGAATTCTTTGTAAACGCTTGGCAAAGTATCAGTGTCTGCGCTTTTCGATTTTAACATGAAATTTTAAAAGGTTTCAAAAACAGTTCTCCAATTTGACTAAAATAAAATATTTTTATTGTATTTATCATTAAATGTGGAGGTTTTTAAATGATCGTCCTGAACATTACCCGTGCCAGAAACGCGAAGATAAAAATGACTCATACCCTAATCTTGTTATTTCATTCAGAAACCCGCCGAGTTGTCTCTCCCCTTTGGAATAAACGTACAGGCCTACATATCTTCCGTTTTTTATTGAATTTGTCGTAGAATACCGGTCGGTACTAGTCTCTTGGTTGAATTTTTCATCACAGAAGACCTAAAATGTCAAAATGATAAAGAACTTTTTTAATTTCCACGGCTCCTGTGTCCCTCAATATAACAAGGCGTGAACATTTAATCGTTTAATTTACACGTTCATTAATCAATGTGGCTTTTCAACATATAGCTTGGAGTTAAAATACAAAAGCTGTCTTCACCCATTGCAACAAAAATAAGTGTTTAATTATTAATTGTTTATGGCATTGTGATTTGTTCACAGAGTACAGTGCTGATTCCTCGGGAAAACACCATTCTAAATATGCAACAGTGGCATTATTTTTTAAATATTATTTTAAAATGTCTTAAACAGTCTGTAATCAACCCGGAGTTCGGGCAAAGCAAAATGCCTATGAAGAGTTGCCTAATACCGCGTGGATGTTTTCAACGCAGTATATATAACATTTTAAACATATTTTAATTGTACTTATTTAGATATATAGAATATTATAATACTTTGTATGTTACTTTTTGAATGAAAAGGCGGCTATACTGCAAATAATTAGAAAATATATTTTCCCAAAGACTAAACAATGCAGTAAACAGTTGTCTAAACGAGTTACCACAAGAATTTGTTTATTTGCTTTTCCCCACATATATAACACGAACAACCATATAGGCCTGTGTGCATATTTTTTCTATGGTAGTGGGCATATTAAATGAACAGGAGCCGGGATTTGTATATTGATGAGGTCTTGATGAAGTTTTGTAATTGCATTACTTCGAAAAAAATTAAAGTGGAGTTCAAATGATCTCAGGCACAAACTCCTTTAACTTGTTAAAGCAGAACACTGTAACAGGTTGCCTATAAAACCTCAAATAAGATAAATAAAATTTAAGTGCAATTTCCAGCTTAGCTGCAGTAGACTGGTAGGTGCATGATTTTTTTTTCTGATGATGATATTCTGCAGCAAAGCCTTACCTGTACCAGTCGAGCCCGTTATTGTAGTTCCTGTCGAAGAAGTGAGGCTCGGCTCCCACGGCCCTGATGTCCGGGTGCACGCGGAGAAACTCCAGCAGCGCGCGCGTGCCCCCCTTCTTCACCCCAATGATGATCGCCTGTGGCAGCTTTTTACTCTCCGACCCGTTGGAGAAACTCGACAAGCCGCACGGTTCCAGAGGACTCCGCTCCCCTCCGATTTCATCCCAAACGTCCGATTTTTCTGCTTCCAGATCATTATTCAGCAATTCCCGAGAAGCCGTCCTGACGGAAGGTGAATTGTAATCGGGATCCATAGCCAGTGGGCTCTTGGGTCTTAGCAGCAATTTGGACACAAGGTCTTTACCAGGTGCATCTTTATTTTCACTGACATAACCTACGTCCTTCCCTTGGTCTGAGTCCATCATAAAACTTGGCATCGTGGAACTGTAGCCGACGCAGCAATATAGCATGTAGACCCACAGTAAAAACATGATGCACAAAATTAAGAGTTTATTTTTCACGGGGCTTAATAAGACCACATATAGACTATGACAAACCAAGCTATATTCCATAAGACTCTCGGATGAGAATTTCAGTCCTGCCAGACATACTGGCAAAGTTATTCATTCCTGGAAGAAACAGCAAAAGACATCGCTAAAAGATTCGGCAAGTGCAAAAAACAGAGAAAAAGTGCACTTAAGATTATAGTATTACGGAGTGTGAAACTGATTCTGTACCTATGTCTATCGCCATGTATGCATAATGATTTAAATTAGTATTATTATTAACCGGTGCACTCCGGGGTTCCTCTAAATCCTAGAGCTCCTGCTCTTTCCGGGCGCATCTCCGCAGCCCATCCGCCGAGCCACTGCGCAAAACCTGCACGGCGCCCGGGTAACCGAGGCAAGGCACAGACGTGTGATTGACAGCGGATCCAGCCAATGGCAACAGCCGAAAACTGATAAATCACCCATGTATATATATTGACCTATCAGAAAAGAGAGGGGGGAAATCATTTTCTGAGGTGAAAATATTATTGATAAAATGTTTTACTGAAAAGTGATTACCACGTATTACGTGTATTTATAACGTTTTCCTTTAGTAGTCCTCGTTTTTATTTGGGTTGTCCACGGTGTAGTAGGCCTACTTAAATCTTAAAATCAAACTTACTACTCTCCTAATATTAATGTTCTAAATACGGAAAACGGCTGTTCACACATCGATTTATTATTATTCGCGTAAAAGGCCTGCTATTTTTTTTAGGTTAGATCTCTAATTAACTATCCTGCAAACGTTGTGCTATAATTCACAGCGGATTATATTTCTGTCAGCACAAATAAAGGTAACGTTAAAGCAGCAAAAAGTTTGATTATATTCATTTTTTTATTTAAAGACCGTTATTAGCAATAACAGGTCACTCAAATGCTGTTGTATTTTATATTGTTGCACAACAAAATATCAGTACAGTGAAAAACCAAAGGATGCCGGGCAAAGAAGTAAAAAGCTGGAGCCACAAAATCGAGACAAAACACAGCAGCAGCAACAAGTAGCCAGTTTAAATGTTTTTCAGGACTTAAAACGTTAGTTTGCTGCAGCTTTTAAATGAAATCAGTTTAGTCATTCATTGTCGCTACAATGTTTTCAGTTAACTATTTATTTGTTTGTTTGGATTTTAGGCTTTTTGTTATTTAAATGTGATTTTAAAGTCTTTTATTTAGGCTAAATGTATCCCTTTGCCTTTGTAAAGCATTTTGAATTGCCTATTGTATTAATTGTGCTCTATAAATAAACTTGCCTTCCCTTGTAATTCAGTTTCAGAGTTCTATTTTTATCTGTTAATTCATCGAAAAATGAAATTCATCATATCAGTTTTATCTGCTCTCTTCTATAACTGTAGTCGTAATTGCACAGTTCGATTATGGAGGGACTCTTCAAATATGTGATACTTTTAATGTGGGGTGTAACTAACATTTTACACATTTAACAGCATTTTAAAGGGATACATTTTGTAAATGTTTTACTAGCCTATTGTTGACTCTGAATGTTATGAAATGCTATTCTGAAGCTAAACGTAACAAAAGCTTAACGTAACAAAAATGTATTTTGAATATTATGTAATAATGTTCTACTTTTATAAAGGAATCGGGCATAAAATATAAATTTATGAATTAATGAAAAGAATTTTGGTGGATTTGGATGCGCGTCATGCAGTGAACTGCCCCGTGCTGAGTGCATGTTTTTTGAAATGCAACTTTTTGGTCATTCGGAAGTTGCAATTATTAAAGAAGTCGTATTATTAAAACAAGTAGTGAATAAATTCCAATACGTATTCTCGCTCATATGGTATTCTTCCGAATTCATATATATTTTTCATCATTTATATGTAGATATGTCGGATTGTCTGTATCTTAGTCCATATTGAATTCGAAGACATGCTTAATTATTTCTCAAAACGTCCTCTTAGACATTCGCTAACAAATGAAGTAGGCTACAACGTAAATGAATGGCGCACATCTGTTTGCAAGTCCTCGAGTGTCAGGAACATTTGCATTAGAATGTATGTTTGGAAACAATAGTGAAAGTCCTCTTTCAGTGGGGTGAGGCGCGGACAATCGTCACTGTCACAAGGCACGACGCAGAAAGGATCAGACACGATCCCGGCAGATGTCATTAAATCCCCGCGTAGTTACGACTGAGCCCTGGTTTCGGAGCATCACCCGCAGTGATATGGTGACGCATATGGAGGACTGGGCAGACTTGCGGCTTCCCTATTAACGCACGTTACTTATCCCGTCCAGCCCCACCAGTTTTACAACGATATTATTAACGCCCGTTTTGATCGTTTTTTAAATAAAATAATTGCCAATAAGCAAAAATACATTCGCAGCCTATATCCATGTGTTCTTGAATAACACGTTCCTATGAATAATATATATATATAACTAGGCTATAGGCTAGGTTAGGCTATACGGTACTGTACTATATCTACTACACAAACTCATTTATTTACTCATGCACGGAAAAAAGTTTTACGTAATTAAGAATGTGATAGTTTTAAAACTTTCAAAGTCATTGCATTTTAATAGAATATTTTATCGAATCACTTCTGCGATCTATCGTCCAGTTTAATATGAATCGTGTTTACATTTTTTTAATCGATTAAAGAAACCAATCGTGGTTAAGCAGCTTCAGCTTTCCAGCAGTGTTGTAAAACTCCCAGATTACCACCGCAATGTGTATTTGAAAGCTCAGAAAAAGCAATTACTTCCGTTAGTGGTTGACCAAGAATATAGGAAGCATAGTAAGAGTGAAACAAGCAAGGGGTACTTAACGAAACGACTTAAATTATCATGGCGCCTTACATATTTACATACTAATATATGACAGTCTCTATTTTTTCGTATTACACTATCACGCATAAATTTGAATTGCCAGTTTCAGATTCTATCTATCTATCTATCTATCTATCTATCTATCTATATTATCATTATTGTTATTATTTTGTAGGAGTGATGGGAACCGACAGCAATAAAATAGCAAATCAGTAACAAAAAAAGACTATCAATTTTAAGTTAAAGGTAGTGATTTAAATTTATGATTTACTTTGTGCTGTGAGATCACATGCACTTAAAGCTTCCTGTACAATGGAAACTGCAGGTGTAACACTTAAGAAGGATTCATCACGGAATGCCATCATAGCAGCACAGATGAACGCTTGAATCCAGGTGTCAGTTAATGCCGAGGGGGTCCGTGAGATGCGCCAGTTCTCCTCCCATCCTCATCCCTCGCACCGGGTCAGGTCCCCCTACAGCGTCATTGCCTAAATCCTGCAGGATTACCCTGAATTACCCTAGAGCAACAAAGTCACTTAAGGCTTTAGTGGAATCGCACTGATCCCTTTATCTCATTGTGCACCCATATGGGGACAGCTCGAATTCCATCCAGTAGGTAAACAGCATGTCGCTTTTTCAGATCGGCAGTTCCTGTGTGATACACAGAGCACCTGAGCGTGGCTGACACAGATAAAGGGAGGTGTGGGACAGGCAAAAAAGAGGAACGATCGTCAGACTCCTGGACAACCAAAGGCTCCATTGAGGACCAGGGTGTGTAACAGGCTGCAGATAGAGAGAGATGGAAGAAACAAAAAATAAAAATGCAGCCATTGCAAACCTTGGGGACATTTGAGAGGTTGCCGGGCGGTTTAACCCTAACCCTACATATGCAAACACAGCCTCGGCTAGGGCTACAACATGATTCAAAACCATTTGTGGAGCAACTTAAAGCTGGGTCTTGTAAATAATACCCTGGCAGTATTGCATTCTCTGTTTAAGCTCTTTCTACTGGGAATTACCAGAATGATGCTGGATCCCTTTCCTGTCGCAGGAAAGACGTGTGTGAAGCCTGCCCCATCTCAGCGCTTTTCAAGAAACCCCCCCCCCTCCCCTCCCCCGAAAGGAAAAAAACATGACGAGGCTAAATGACTGAATTTAACAATCAGGTTCAGATGTGTCCCTTAACTGGAAACATAACGGAGTTAGGAAACAAGAAGTGTCCATTTTTCTGGTCACCTTCCCCTGATCTTGTGCAGTGTTTCTCCACCAAACTATTAAAGTTTGTGACTTAAGACCCAACAATGAAATTCGATACAGGCATTATCATGAGCAAGTGTTGAACCTCAGCAAAGAAGGCAAGAGAGAGAGGGACAGAGAGAGTTCAGAGAGTACCTTGTCCAGTTGCAGAACATCAACAAGGTGTTGGCGCGTCCATTTCCCAATCCACCTTCGGCTGACGCTACAAGCTGACAGGCAGGTGATCGATCACGGGCACGGAAAGGCGCTTTTCATCCAGATCTGCACCGCGATGACACGGGCTTAAAACGCGGCCCGCCGCGACTGCCAGGGGAATGTAGCCGGCTGCCGGCGGATTGTTTGAAAGGTGGCGTCAGTGGCAGACCGTGTGACGAGAGCCTCTGTGGCCACAGATAGGTCCGTCACATTTCGCAGCCGCATCTCTTCCAAACAACACCGGCCGAGTTGCCAATTAGGCTCGCCTCTAATGATCTAAAAGGCCATTAGCGCGGAGATAGAGGACTCCCCAGAGCTAAACACACTCGAGTACCACACACGGCATTTCAGCACCGTGTGGTTTCCAAGCCTGCTGTGCTTCGTAACTTTTCGCCTCCTTGCTTTAAAAGCCCTCTGGCAGCATGTAAATCTGTTAAAAGGGTCACAGGGTTGCAGCAGTGCTAAACCATCCTCATAATCATTAGCTAATTAGTACCACATCACTTAGCTTATACCCTATCACCCTAACTCCCTCAATCCCCAGCCCATTCTGGAATTCTTTTGCAGCTGGGATGGTGTTCGGATCATGTGACTTAAGGTGCACGTCCAATCACAGGCTGCTCTCTGGATTTGACCTCCACTACTAATACAGATGAAGGAGACCCTGGTTTGCAGGGTCTGGCTAGGTTACGGGGACCGACAGACTTTATTGCGCTTTGGGAAGTCCAACATTGTTTATCCAGAGGGGATCTGCTCCATTGAAATGCTATGTGGACATTCATTTCAGCAGTTAAAGTGAACCAATAACGCTCCCTGCTGCTGATATCTCGTCCAAACAGACCAGCCTCTCACACAGCCCCACGCTAAATGACATCCCTATGCAGCATCTCTATCAGCATAAACACGCCATTTGTACTTAACAGGGCACATTCTTTTTCGTTCTTCCCAGGCTCTTGCTAACCCCAGCACATTGAGGGTTTTGTTAATGAGGACTGCCATGTCTTTTTCTTTGGCAGCGCCATTGATATCACGATTGATCGTTTCAGTCTCTACTCTCTAAATAGTTTGCAGAGCGCACAGTTTACACTGATAACAACGGTCTATGTATGTTCACTATGAGTTCAATCAGGTGTTTAAGTGCTCGGGTGGAGCAAAAGCTTTGCAGATACGCAGGATTGGAGAACCATCCGCTGTGGCGTTATCTCCCCCCCCGACCCTCGGCCTCCGTGCCTGAAACACGCAAAACCTCCCAACCTCAGCCAGTACGTTTATGTTACTCTGACAACTTATTTGTGACCAGATCTTCTTTCACGAACGGAGACATTTGCCTAAGCTTTTAAATGTCACTAATGGAATGTAAAAAGTTGATGCAAAAAAAAAGCTAAGCTAAACTTTGTAGGTGTCATGACACATAAGACATGGGGGCCACCTTACTTCACATTTCACTATTCCACAGAACTAACCCACAATGGATTCCAGTTAGATTGCTTCCCCTGACCCAGTGCTCAGTGGTGTCAGAAGGAGTTTGTCATTGGGGGGGACCGAATTTGCCTCAGCAGCAAGGGGGGGGGGGTCCCATCTGCCCCCCCTATTTCCAACTCCCCTGAAAGTATTTCCCAACCGCGTCCTCAGAGACCCACAGACAGTCCACCATTCTACTCTCTCCCAGTTCCCTGCCAGACATTTTTGCTCCCTACTGAGAGCTAAAGCCCAGGCCATCGGCAAGCAGGCATGTTAGCAGATAACTGTAATTAACATTTAGACAAGGAAAATGTACAGGTCTGCATTCGCTTGTCCAAACAGTGGAAATTCTTTGTTTGTGTCACTAAGCCTCAACAGAGGAGGAGAGCATATATTCTCAGGTCCTCCTTACACTCAGCATGTAACCTGAATGGAGGATATTCACCTGATCCCATATTACTAATTCCTGTCAGACATCTGGTCCACCACGGACATAACGCTGTAGTTGCTATGATGTGCTGTGCCCCTCTCATCCCTGTAATTTGGTTACCGCACTTTGTAATCTATGTCCGCCGACGTGAGACTCCCACGACAAAGGTGTCCAGTAGACAAGGGACAAAAGGAGATACGCAGAGAGGGCAGGACTGTAAATGCCATAAGGAGAATGAAGAATAGTAATTAAAAATCTGATCTGCATCATCAACTGATCAACTGAAGAGAAAAAAAATACAGGCAAGTACATTTGGTCCCATGTGAAACCAGCTCAGCGTGAGAAACAGGACATGAAAGGTGCCAGAGTAGAACACCAATGGTTGTGCTTCCCAAACGCGAAAAACCAAGTCAACAACGTGTGATGAGATGTCTGAGGAACCGTGAGAGGTGGGTTGACGGAGCTCATTAGCCTTCGAGACTGAGATGTTGCCAACTGTCCTTTCAAGTTCTTGTTAAAATCTTTTGAACTAAAACAAACTGAGGAAAATTGACTTCATGGAGCCTTAATATTCAGTTTATCTCCTGTATGTGTCAGGACTGCAGGTCTACACAAGGGCTTGCTATTTTTCCTCGTCTGAAGGTGTGAGTTTCTGTAAGACCTGCGTGGCATTTTCAGGTCAGTGGACAGCATCGTTCATGATGACTATGCAAGTAACGCAATAGGTTTTTGGTGGAAGCGTATAAGAGAATCATAGTAGGATATGAATCGTGCTTCCTAACTTTCAGATATAGCCACAGGTCCTGCTTATTTCCACCTACGAGCGGAAGTAGTTATAGAGAAAACAAGACTCCAGCTGCTCTGGCTGCTTCTCCTCAGCTGGTACCCTTGTGGGCTTTTGCGTCCCCCCTCCCGTATTCCGCCCCCAGCCCTGTGCTTATTCACAGCTTAAATTGAGAGAATCAAAGGGACCCGGACGACTTCCACACGAGGGCCTGCAAACAATTACTGGCAGGCGGCTGCTGAGGAAGAGCTGCGAGGCGACCGTTTCATCGATACCTCAGTGCTCCGGGGATGTTCCCCGTGCTTCCGAATCAGCCCCAAATCCTGGAAATAGCTACCAGACCAGAACACAGCAGCAGATCAGCCATCCAGCCCCGGGGCCCACAGGTTCTGCCAAGCAGTACCAGACACAACTGCTACCTTTAATCCTGACACGGTTTTCACCTCCTGGACCCAATCACGAGGCACCATGAATGGAGTAAACAGCGGGAGACACATCACTCAGGTCTATGGCGGGAGCTGATTACACATTCCCCCAATCACAAATGTCCCATGGGACACTCAAACATGGGCACTGTCACGCCTTACTTCCTGGATTCTGGATGACTGCTCTTGACATTAAGGTTTTGTGGCACCAGGACTTTTATAATGGACATTATAATGATTATATTACAGTGATTATAAGGAAATAGTGGACTTTTTAGTTATAGACACAATATAGGGTTATTAAATTGCATAAAATGAAGACATTCATTTACCTGCGGCATTGAGGGATGCACAAAACTGGTGTTAGTACTGCAATACTATTTTCATGGAGCGACAATGCCATTCTAAAAGGTTTTGAATAAAAATGGAAAAAATACCCCAGGTTGAAAATAGACTTTCCCTCTCTTCAAAAAGAAGTGACACTAATTCTTTTAAATGCAGCAATGAATGTTGATGAAAAGAAATCAGCTCCATAAAAAAAAATTAGGACGGATTTAGTATGCTTATTTTTTATCGTTACATTTTTTTGTACAGCACTTTGTGATTTGTGTCTGTGAAAAGTCCTTTATAAATAAATTTTCCATAGTATGGTGCCCCATCCCCACTGCTTCAGCTGCAACAAGCATAATCATGTTTGGATTTTCTATTTCTCAGTGAAACCGGTCCTCAGGGAGCTGGGAGGGAGCAAAAACGTGGAGCGTCTGGAGGTTCCCCATGGATTGGGTCTCCTTACTTGCTGCTAAATGTTACAGATACTCGTGACTGATACTGGAACCCTGCAAACGAAAGAAAATGTTGAGAAGTTACATCACAGTTTATAACCTCAATTCACCAGCCTGCTCTGTTATTACTCTCTACGTTTGAACTTGTGACCCATCTGTTCCTGGGTTATGCCTGTTTTTCCTGAATATCTTTGCTAGAAGGGGGTGGGGGGTGAACTTGGAGTGTCAGGTAGGGGACACACAAACATAAACAAGCGTCTCTACTATAAGGAGGAGGATCACACGAGCTCTAATGGTCCTTGATCACACCTCCCGCCTTCCGGCTAGCGTCTGCCGGTGACACGGTGAATGACTCACCCTTTCCGAGTGAATTCAGTCACGGTGCAGCCTGCCAGCCCCCCCCCCAGCCCCCCTCCCATCCTGTCACTGCACGTCAGGGAGCAGGTTGCCGGAGGGCTGATTTCCATGACGGAACACTTTGTGTGACAGAATCTGTCCCCAAAAAAAGCCCCTTTGATAGCAAAGAGGTGACCGGTTGTCTGTCCTTGTGATGTCAGGGCAACGGCACCTTGCATGGGTCACACGTCACCTGACAGCATTCAGCAGGGCCTACCTGTGCAGCTGTCAGACAGCGTTAGCTAACGAGTCCCCGGAACCCCGACACACGCGATGCGCGAGGCACTGTCTTCTTCCACCCTTGTGATGTTGCCTGGACAGGTCGCTGCTTTGTAATCCCGCCTGTTTCAATCTGCAAGCTGCTCCTCACAGATCTGCGTGCTTGTAGACCAGGTAGCTACACAGATGACCTCACCAAAACAACCCCCTTGAAGACTCCATTTCTGTGTGATTCTATAAATCAGGACCTGCCGTATCTCACTGACATGAGGGCAAGCATAAACACAGGCACTACTCTGCTGCTGTGATGTTGACATTAAACAACTTCCTGCAGATGATGTTTCATTCATGTTTTGTTCATGCATATTTGTACTACTAACAAATTAAACTGCCATTGATGGAAATAGCTCTTTCTCCTAAAAGCACATATGTGCTACTGGGAGACATCTGTGAGATGCTGCAGGGGAACAGAAAGGTTACCTACTACTTTTAAGATGAATTAACAGCATTAAAAGTGTTCAGATATAAAATGAGAAGCTTGTTCCTCCTCCTATCCCACAATCCTTTGAGACCCAGACCCAGCCACCTGCTCACCCAGTGATCCTCACCATCTTTAAGGCCAAGCAAATCCAGTCTATCAAACAACTTCTACTGAAACCAGTTCATTTTAATAATCTTGCTATTTAATAACGTTCTGCATCTTCATGTTTTGACCAGACTGAACAAAATTATTCCCTTTCATTGTAGTTCACGGTATGAATTTGGATTCCGCTCTGTTTCTCTTGCAAGAGATTACATAGTTAAATTTAAAACATGTATACAGCCAATGAAACATCAGAATTTGCAGTGAACTCTTTGGAGCTACATATGAGGCTGTTGTCACATGACAGATTTTTTTTTTGATATATTACAAAAACACAGCGCTAACTGGTGGGACTGTTTGGGTAAAGCAATCCTGTGGAATAGTCACGAATTTGCGGGCCCTGTCTTACGTAACTATAATTGGCAGGTAAACACGTCAAGGGGAGCGTCGGGGGGAGAGTGGGGGTGGGGGTGCGTGCCAAAGAGCGGCAACGAGCCAAAGCCGTTAGGCGCACCTTGCGAAGGTAACACGCACGCGAAGAACAGCCGCGGGAAATCACAGCGCAAGCTCTGCTTTCGGCTCCGGCGTCACTTCGTCACTGCGATCGGTCGCCTAAAGGAGCACCACGCGTTCGGGAAAGGGGTACGCCACGGGGCGGGGGGTTTGCGACAACGACGTGTTCCCTTTCCAGATATCCAGACGGCATTAAGAAAAACACGGGGAATAATATTATTTCGGAGGAATGAAAATGAGAGTTTGGCTGCGCGCAGCACAAGAACTTAAACGAGCTAGCTGCAATCAAATAGTCATTTTTGCTCTGAAAATTGCAGCAGATGACATCAATCACCCGCCATTCTTTTTGTACCCTGCATATGTTCTGCCAGACGAGCTCATTAATTCCCTTTCTCACACTTTTCTGTAAGTTCTTTATTGGGGATTTCATTTTAAAATAAGCTATGTTTTCCAACTCACTGAACAAGCAGAACAACTGTATAGTTCTTTTTGAGATTTTTTGTATATTAAGTTATTGAGTAAATCTAACTGAAAATTAACAAAACCAAATCCCATCAAAATACTGACTTAAATCCTTCATAATACTTCTAGTTAAGTAAACGTTAAGACTCTAATACATTGTTACAAGATTGGCGCCATGAAATATCTTGATGATTTCCTTACAATAAAAAGCAGAAGAAACAAAAGGAAATGGCTTGTTTTCGAAGAGAGCCGTATCATTGAAAACAGATATACATGTCTCTTTCTGCTGATATTTTGTCGTAAAACTTCTTCTTCGTTTGTTTAAAAGTGAGCCCAGATTGTTCTCCAGAACCTTTATGAACCGAGTACAAAATTCATAAAATATTCCACTGGAATATTCAGTGACGTTCCAACCAATCTGTATTTTTATGGCATTTTATAGATTCAATTTTATTTAAATTAATCAATAGAAAAAATACGAAGGCGGAAAATTGAAATGTCATGAAGCATCAGGTTAGGATGTTCACACACACCAGCACCCAAACACCCACAAACCCACTCTTCATTAGGGCAAAACTCACAAGTACAATAAACGTAAGTGTGCAGGGTGAGGACCGAGCTGATCATTCGACTCCTGCGATCCATCACACGCGTGCAAAGTGCCCACGCTGGGTCGACACATTCATCTCCTGCCCAAAGTTCTCTGGCAGGTCGCGTTGGACGAGGAAAGAGGCCAAAGGAACAGGCGCAAACACTTTGTACACCCCCACCCTACCGCCCACCCCCTGTGCCCCCCGGGAGAAGGGACTGGATGCAGTATAATCACAGACCTCCGCAAATTACAGACTGCTCTCGCAGCTAAATGGAGTTTCGGCAAAGACTGCAGCAAACAAGGTCGACAATTACAGCACAGCCGTCAAGTCCTAGGCTGCATTCCTGACGGGGAATGCAAACAAAAAAAAAATCATACCATTAATAGCCATCTTAAAGCACTCAAAATAATAATAACTATAATAATACACAAAAAAAAAAGTTTTTTTCAACCAACAGCAATTCAAAGAGACCTGCCTGGGGAGAACAGCCCGGTGAGCCTAACCAGAACCGGTCCAGAACAGCGCATTCACACGCTGCATGAGGCTCAGTCTGAGGGACTCCGGAATGTTCCAGGAACAACTGAAGACCTGCCAGTGTTGAAACGCAGTCGTATTCATCACGGAGGCAACAACATTAATAATCGTAATGATCACAACAAGATCGCATCACGAGGGAGCAATATGCATAATTTGGCCGCGACCTGAGGTGCGCTTTTGGATCGCTGCTCCGTTTGCCAGGATCTCCAGTGGCACCAGACAAACCCGCCACATGGAGGCTGATGTAGCCCATACTAAGGTTCGTGCATAAACCAGGATGACAGGAAAGCCAGCGATGGATGGATGGGATCCTTCAACCAGACAAATGTGTTTCGATATCTAGCCTCTTCAAGGGAGACTGACAGAGCAGACAGAAGTAGAGGTTGGAAAACACCCTGACATCTCCACTACCTTCTGGAAGTCAAAGCTTCTTCATTCACACTTATTTCAAACTTTTCTTTTGCTCTTATTCCAGCTAGTTTACATTAAATTATAACCGGAATGCACTCCCATCCATAATATTTCTCCAAAGGTGTTATCTAATAAATTTGTGTTTTCCATCAGTGCCTGTACACGGCCTTTGTCATGTTGGAACTGGGTGGTTTTGAAGCAGATCATAAACACAGTGTGTCTTGTGGTGAAACATGGGCTTTTCAGGCCCAATTGCCTAATCAGTCTTTCACCAGGACCGGCCCGACTGCACAGGCTGAAATCTGAACCACATGACATCATCAGAGGACACTACTGGGACTCACGTTCAGAGAGCACCCGCTGTCACTCGCACTGCACCTGAACACAGCATTTCAGGAACGATACCTTCTCGTCTTTGATAGTTCAGCTGGCTGGCCATTCGCCGGGGCGGTGTGCGTCTCTGTGGGTTTAGCCCTGTTCCATGGTAGAGTGATGTCACTGTCGGGTCCTTGAGCAAAGCCCTTCACCCTAATTGCTCCAGGGACACTGTCAGTGCCCTGCTCTCTGATCCTGATTTATTTATCATTTTGGACAAAAGCATTTTGCTAAATAAATGGATGTAAATGTAATGCAAATGCGTGCTCTCCTGCTTCCAAGATAATAACAAACAGTGATGAATACATGAATAGCAAGGAGTGAATGGACTCTGTGGATCTACTCACACAATAGTCAGAACTTCACTTGCTGCCTGAATAGGACGAAGATCATTCTGCATTTAACATCTGAAAGCTGTTTGCTGAATGATGCTGTCATACTCATGAGGGGTTGGGCATGGACTTTTGGCACCTCTCTCCCTTTAGCTCCTAAGGTTTTGCCTCATTCATCCAGAATTTTCCTTTTTGTCCACAGAGATTCTTCCTGCTAGGAAAAATGAACGGCTTTTTTGCCTGCGCGTTCATCAGTGATGTTCACGTAAATCTTCGTTAAGCTTTTCGGGGCAGGTATGCTGGGAAGGATGCTGCATAGAGAGCTATTCCGCAAAAATATCACTTCAGAGCCAAGAAACATGGAAAATCTGCCTCAGTGGAAGCTTTTGGAATGTCCAGCACAGAGCAGCGAATGTGATTTCTGCCTTTCCCAGGATTAGGTATATACACCCTATAAAATGCCATGCAAATCTTAACAAGGAAGAATGAATATTTCCATCCATCCATTCATCTTCTGACTGCTTGGTCTTGGACTGCATTGCAGGAAGGGAACAGATGTGTGTATATAAATTCATAAAACAAACATTTGTTTTCAAATTTGAACCACATCAAATTGATTAACTCCCCATCTGTGCAATACCCATTCATATTTTATGATGCAATTGTAGGTTAATCATAACTCATTTTGGCTGAACAAGTAATTAAATAAACGGCACTTTTTTTTTTTTAAATGAACAAAGCAAGAGAAGTAGGATTTGTGAAGCGACCTAGGATGTGTAAGCCAATAGCTGACAGAGAGTTCTTGCTGGATACATTTGAGCAGGCATCAAACCATCCAGCACTGGGAGAGAACCCATTACTTTTAAGCTATAAGCTGCTATAGTGTAATCAACACCCAGCTGATAATACATCAGTGGTTAAATGTGTTAGTTTAACGAAGTGTTCAGAGGTGTATTTACAAGCCTTTGTCTCCAGGACATCGTTTGAAGGGAGCTGGAGTTAAACCAGTTTAATTGTCGTAAATTTCCGAATAATATCTAGCCTTATGCCAAGCTTTCAAAGCTACCTTACCTGCTTTACCAGAGTATACCGGTTGGATACCTTTCTGCTAGACACTTAAATCACGAAGGTCTTTTTAACTAGATAATGCTTCACGTGAAAACTGCAATGCGCACTGAATAATGTATGTAAGGTTGAAATGTGGCGTCTCTGAAAGCTGACTCTGGTCTACTTGTGTTGGATGTAAGAAGGTATTCTCAAAATAAAATCTCTGTAATATTTAATATTTTGATCTTTTTTTTTCAAAAGTTTCCAAGTATTTCCACTCGGCCTAATATTAATTCTTATGCAAGCCTGAAATATTAGTTAGAAAAACGCAATTCAAATATTCTGGAAAATGCATTAAATATCTTACATAAAAATCAACTATTTTATTATATGAAGCATTCCATGTGACAATCCATCAGAAACCTGTTAGCACCAAATAAATTTTATATCTATTAGACAGAACACTATGATCTGTTAATCATCATCTGTGCTGTACAGGAATTTCAAGACGGAGCAGACAGGAACGCTTAACGGAGAGCCAAAAGATCATTCAAAAATAATCGACTTAATTAAAAATTAATAATAAATTGGTAGCAAGATATACATAATTCTATTAACTCTAAATGTATTTAAAATATCTAAAAATAAGAGTGATTATACAGCCGTTTAGCCAGCTTTTCTCAGCACTCAGAATGCACAGGTGTTCCGGGCAATTCAGTTTTCCTGTTTCTCCTGTCTATCAGGAAATAATGTTTCCCCTAATATTAAAGCAAAGAGGTATGTGAAATGTCTGAAAATCACTCAGGCACATTATTACATGTGAATACTGTATTGTTATTAGTACCGAAGCCCAGAGTTGCTGTATACTATACCTGTTTTAACAGGGGGAAACCAAATATCCTGGATGTTAGGAAATAATGTTTCTCCTAATATTTAGGGAAATATGTATGTGAGACATCTGAAAATCACTCAGGTACATTATTACGTGTGAATACAGGAGATCGTCACGCATAATATAGGCTTATAAGCAATACTATACCATTTTCATCAAGAAATATCTCTATCCAGCGAATTAAATACTTTCATTCATTATCTGTAAAAACAAAAAACATCATGATGTTTTAAAATATATGGCTTGTTTACCTCAAGAGCTTCGTAAAAAGACATGAAAACAACAGCGAAACCGTGTACAAATTAGCGCGCGACAGGGGAAACATAGAGAAGCTGAATTGCCCGGAACACCGGTACCGTCCCGTTTCACGAAGGTCTGGATACCGTCGAAGTCGCTGGAATAGCCTTTAATAACATGCTTCTGGTTATTAGTAAGGGCATACAAGACTCATCGGTTTAGAAGTTATTTTCATACGTCTCCAAATGACTTACAGACCCATTGAAAAAGATAGAAAGTCATTTCGCAGAAACTTAGAAGCAGTTTACATATATCCTTGAAAACGTTGAGATGTCTTTAAATGTTTAAACATACAGCTAGATGGGGAGTGATGACAATTTGGAACACAAGTTCAGTAAAGTGTACAATATATTTTTTATTATTATTGAATGATATCCTAAATCATTAAATTTAAGTGCCCTTTTTCAGGTACTGGCTCCAGATCGGCGATGCCTCTGGAAAATGAAGAGGAATCGGCTTCTGGCACGGAGCAGGGAGATTATGCTACAGTAACATGACAATACGCATCCAGAAGATGACTGATACCGAACCATTTAAACGGTATTGTTCCATCTGTTTGCCTTTTCGATTGGTTAATACATTCGAAACACGTGGAAGGTATTTATTTAATTGCGAAATATCTCCTGATTTAATTCCTTGCCATTTGCCCCTCTGCCTTTGCCAGTGCTGTGCGTGCGGCCACTGCTCAGCATTCCTTAGCCATAGGTTTCCGGGACAGAGACAGGACCGTGCCGCCCCCGCATCCCTCCGCTCGCTCAGGAGCGGATAGCCATTCATAACTTTATGGCGCATTATTTCTGCTAATATCCGGAGCCAAGGAGATTGTTTACTTAGGCTGATCTGCGATAGTTGCTTCCACTTCCAGGACCCGGAGGCTTGGATATGCCTTGCGGGGCTGTATTTCAGGGCCGGCCACCCGGCATCCTGGTATTCCTGGCCGTAACTAGCTGTTCTGGAAGGGAAAACCAATAAAAAACAAAGATGGAGCATTTTGTGGTTAACAGGAATGCTGGGAAGGAAGACTCCAGCGGTACATGCACTTTGTCAGTATGATTCACCGCGCTTCTAATGCAACAGCAGACTTGCATGAGATCCACCGTCCAAAGGCAAAATTAATAGGACTTCGTTCGGTCATCCTTGCCAGATAGGCTCTGCCAGAACGTCTGCCGCTGGTCCACCTATGCAGTTATCACGAAATCTATGCAGTTATCACAAAATCCGTCCAAAGTATTATAGCCGGTCATTAAATTCAACCGTAAAGGTTTTCGTGGTTGTACAGGCATCATTGCTTAATATCGTTCTTTTGTACTGTTTTTATGTATCACATTATCCACTGCTACCTTTTAACTCTCTCCAGAATCAAAAATTACGAAATAATAAACGGCATAAATCACCCCGAATTGCTCGTGAAAATGTGCCACGCGAAACAAAACTTTGATGGATTGATTTGCCGACCTCTGCCACCAAATGGCCGCATCAAACGATGCAAAATATGATGATCTAATTTCGCCTTTTTGCCTTATGCAGCACGGGATACGCATGGTATGGAAATCGTGGAAATTTCGCAGTTGGCAGAAGTGGGTAAGAGCTGAGGAAACGGGCTCCTTTTAATATTAGTCGTTGGATGAGAAGATATTAAAGCCTCTATGTGACCTTTTGAGGGCAGCAAACCGCAAGAACTGAATTCCGTGTGGAAGGAGGAATAGAATAGACAGGACAGCCATAGAGTATGATAGGAGAATGTATTAACGGGGAATTAACTTTGTGTGTGTGTCTGGGGTGGGGTGGGGGGTGCTGTGTACAACACATTCCCTCAAATGATGATTTTTATATTGAGAAAATGTCTACCTTAATATTTGATAACGCAACTACTTTTCTCTCTCTGTCATGTTAATAAATTGATAAAATTCCAGCCACAGTACAGGTATAGGGTTATATAATATCACACCCCTTCATTGTCTCTTTTTAATCATCATTTTCAGCAGCAGGATCTTATTTGCGTCTGGTTCAGCTCCACATGCGATGCCTGCTAACAGTCTTCTCAGTGTTTCGCGACCCCCCCCAGTCCTCGGGGACCCCCAGACAGTCCGTGTTGTTGCTCCCCCCCAGGTCCCAGCGCACTGTCTTGGGGTCCCTGAGGACCAGGTTTGGGGAAAAACGGCTGCTCTAATGGACACAGCAAACCATCTCAAGAAGGACGGGGAAACCACCATGTAACTCTACCTTTGTTCTCCCGTCACAGTCCAGCGTTCATAAAAGTTTGGCCCGCTCTCCTTGCATTTGAAGAATTAGTGAGCGCTGCTGAGGTTAATGGCCAATAAATTCTTACGCTGTCAGACTATAAAGAGGCTGAGTGACATGGGCCATCTAGTCCCCCCGCTGGCTACTATAAAAATGAGTGTGAAGATGAAGAGTCCTTAGTGCTTCTCCCATATGGAAAATGAAGCGCTGAGCTGTTATCATTGACTCATTTCCTTCATTTCTCTGTGTCCAGTGTTTGTTCTGGCCCTTATAATATGGCCTCACATAATTTCCTGTACTGCCGTCGAAACGGACCCACACCTCGCGTTCAGCCGGGCTTTACCCGTGATTTTACCGTATCGCTGGCTTGGAAGCTGACCCGCCGTCATCCTCCGACCCCTTCAGACGGCTGCATCGGAAAAATCGCGGGCATAAAAGGCGGCTACGACCGCAAGCAGGAACATATGTGAGAGGAATGCTTTTGCTGTCTGTAATGGGCTTAAGGAGAAGCAGCTTGCTTGTCATCACATGCCTCGCAGGCATATAGGTTGGGTTGCGAGTAGGAGAGTTCCTGAGGGGCCTGGTGGTTTGCGGTAACCCATCTACTGCAGGGCTGCAGACAGAGAACCCTCTACCTCGGACGGAGAACCCTCTACCTCGGCCCGAATTGGCTGTACATATATGACAGTTAGTGAGAGCTGCGTTTAAGGTAATTGTTTTCTTGTTTTTAGGAAATATCAGGTAGCTTTAGTGAGTCTCGGCCATTAGACTTCACAATAAGTCACCCTATGCGGGGACAGCCAGCCATCTTTGTGGACCAGAACTGCTTAGGAACACTCACAGAAAATTCATTTTCTCACTATGAAACACAGTGTGTAGTACTATTTATTTCTGATCCATAACGATGGAATTCCATGTCATACTTTCCCTGACACTCTTTGCACCGTTACTGTTTAATGTTGTATTATTTATAGCTACAGTTTATTGTGTTGTACAGTAAATGTCTTTTTACTTGTCTGAATGTGTAAATTTGTACTACAGTTAAACTTCAGTTTCCTTCAGGATTAATAAAGTATCTGTCTGTCTAATTGTCTGTCTGTCTGTCTGTCTGTCTGTCATTCATCTGGCGGCGGACTCACTCATCAGGACCCACAGCTGTGGCGGCTTCACACACCTGTGTTTTTCGGATTTCTCCATACCTCAAACCCCCCCACCCCCCCCAGCCTAAGCTTGTTTTTCCACTATACCAGGTACCGAACACTCAGTACTGCCCTTTTTCCATTGACTTCCAGTCAAGTACCAGTATCAGCTGAAGTACTCGTTTGGTACGTTGGGCTGTGACTCGCAAGCATGTTTATCGTCGATTGATTATGCGAATAACCTGCCTTGCAAACACAGAATACTGCCGCCCTCTTGAAAATGTGTATTCACGAACTCTGAAAAAAACGATAAACGGAGTACAAAAATTACCGTTGAGCAGAGGAAGGGATTGAGGGTGTTCTGGCCTCGGAGTTTGCCAGCTGCTGCAGGAAGAAGAATTGGCCCAGGAAGCAGCAGACAGGCTTATGAGGTAATGAACATACTGATGTTTGTCCAAGTGGTGCTCAGTCGTTGTTACTTTGGCTCTGACAGGAGGATGGGCTGTATCTTCTGTGTACTTTATATCACTCTGCCTTTTTTCTTCAGTCTAGAGCTACATACTTTGTCCTCTTATATAAACACATTTTCGTTCTGCGGTCCAATGTTTGCGATGATATTGAAACTGCATTGGTATTTCAATCAAAATGAAATATATCCCATGTTATTAGTAAGATTTTTTTTTTGCATTGCATTATATTGGCCTGAGACCTATTTGGTGTGATTTATGGTC
>JAODKF010000050.1:15161857-15173220 GCA_026779585.1 Mormyrus proboscirostris | reverse complement strand
ATCACAACCAGGAGCATGCTGCAGGGTCCAACATATGGTAGCTGTCCACAATACTGCCTGGGCAAAACAAACACACCTCCCACCAAAAGAAAAACCCCCAAAATAAGAAATCCCCCCCCCCAATCACCACAAGGACATGACAAATGCATTGACAAAGATGGGACAATGTAACAGGTGATGAACTTTGACCTCCTGTAATGATGTCTGTCATCCAGTTGCACCTGGGCTTCATTTTTTTTTTTTTACAGTGGATGTCCTCACAAAAGACAGTGGGCGGGGCTTGGCCTTGTTGTGGGCGGGGCTTGGCCTTGTTGCTTCTTGTTATTGGCCATAGCTGCAGCCATTTCATTACGGGAGAATCAGAGAGGCATTGGTAAAGTGGGCCTCATGCTCTGCATCCATAGCATTCCTGGATGGAGAAGAAAAATAAAGTAGGTGGCGGGGATTCGTCCATCGGTCTGCTGGCTCATCTCACACTTCAGCCTCCATGGCGTCTGAAGGCATGTAATTCAAGAGCGGTTTGCATTACTGATGGCTTTTCCACCTTCCGGAATAATCTGAAGGCCTTGGAGAAAAACAATGCGGGAGGTGGGCAGGAGGACAGACAGCTTCATATTGTAGTCATGAGGTGAATCTTGTGCTGCTGGGATAACTGAGGCCAGAGAAATAAATCCTACAGGGGTCGACAACATAGCTATCAACTGTCAATACTGATAATAAAGAAAAATCACAGTGGTTTTCTCAGAAAGAATAACCTGTGTTCTGTTCTATTCCCTATTCATTTCACAGTGTGTTTTAATATCGACTGGCTGGACCGTCTTTGATGAGCATTGCTAAGATTTATGTGTTTTAAGCATTAGGTCAATGGTAGGGATACCTGCTGTGATTTTTCTCAAACCTTCCCTACACTCTGTTTCGGTTGCCTTGCTGCAAATACCGCTGCCCTAGATTCTGCCATATTCCTCGCTTTATTACCCATCATGCACTCTTACTCTCATCTATCCTATGGTGGACAAATACGGAACACGTTTAGCGAGACGAGGCTATCCTGCGGGGTGTCATTTGCTAGCGTGACCAGGTTGGACAGAAGGCCTATGCTCTACTGCTAACCTCTATTCCAACAGAGGGGCGAGTCTAGGATTAGCCAATGATATGTTTTGAACTGGTCAGTGACAGGGGAGGTGCCAATCAGCTTTCACTTGGGGGCAGTGACCCCGCCCATTTATACACCCCTATTCAAATAAGACATAAACAACTGTCAGCTGCATGCCAGCGAGCTGAAGATGAGGCAGCGGTATATACAGAAGCAGGGCCACAGGGACACAGAGTATGTTGAGTTTGCATGCTCTCCGCATGTCATGCAGGTTTCCACCAGATTCTCCAGCTCCCTCTCACAGTCTAAATAGATGCATTTAAGTCTCTAAATTGACCACAGAGTGTCATTATGTGTGAATGTACATGGCCTGCAATGGAAGCGCATCCCATGCATGGAGCACCCCAGCCCTGTGCCCTGTGCTGCCTGGGACAGGCTCCAGGCCCCCTGTGACTATGCTTTAGGATGAGTTGTTACATGATAGATAATTGGACACCCCACCGCGGTTCAGCATCCATTTGGCAGGATTCTGTGCCTAGCTATTTTCCCCCATAAAAACTAGAGGGGTCTCAGTTCGCTCTCCTGGGTCGACGTGTGGTATCATAACAATCAGATGCTTACTGCTCTATTACATTAGCTGCTCTATTACATTAGCTGCTGTTACGCCAATCTGTGGTGCTTTTCTTACTCTTAAAATAACTGAATTCATGACGCGGTTTGGGGATGCGGATTTCTACGATGACGTCAAACCTAACGACTCCCTTAATGTCCATTTTAAAATCATAGATAATTATGGGAGGATCGCTTAGTTAGATTCAAGCAGGTTACAGAACCAGCTGTGACGTCAGGTCAGGTCGGGTCGGGCTGGGGATCAGGTGCTGATGCGACGCGTTGCTGCACCCGCCACACGGCAGAACTCCTCAGGATCGCGGCCGGTGCCCCCCCGAGCGGTCCAGTCCATCCATCCACTGCAGCCGGGCCTGGGCGTCCACTCGGCCCGGTCCAGGCGCTCGGGTCCTCAGCAATGAGGATCCTGTGAGCCGGATCGCCCTCAGGGAAACGCGGCACATGGTCGTTGTGCCGTAAATGATGCTCCCTCGCAATGCAGGTAACGTCCTTCGTTTGGGACTCAAGGTCAAACCGGCGGTACCCAAGGATTCTCCGAAGAGACACGGTACCGAAGGAGTCCCGTCTTGGTCTCAGCTCACTGGAGAGCATCCATGTCTCACAGCTATACAGCGAGACAGGGAGCACCGGGACTCTCAAGACGCGGTGATTACTGGTGGAAATAAATCTGGGATGTTCTCAGGATCCAGTCTCTTTGTTCCTAAGAAGCACCACACTAACTCTGTGACTTCAGGAACAGCTTTATGTCTCCTGTGCTACTCTCACGTCCTGCAGTTTGTCCTGTACGGCGCCATTAACTCAGGGGCTAAACAAAGGTTTTCTAGGTGGGGCATAATTCATACAGAGGGCTCGACCCTCTGTATGAGTGACAGGGAAGGGTGACCAATCAGCCTTCAGCTAGGTTCTGTGCCCCGGTGGTCCCGCCCCCGTGTTTGCTACTGCTTCATCTGCAACCGATTAGAATGTTAAACTCAGGAGAAGCAGGGAGGTGCAAATGAAATGGAAGCCAAGTTACCCCCTCATCCCCCCTCACCCATCCCTGCTAATATTCTACAGTCTAATGCTTCAGATCATTTTATTACCTTATTTTAAATACCCCTCCCCCTCCCGCCTCAAAGTGATTTTCCGGCCATATTATTGATTTTCAAACCACCTCATGACAAAACATCCTTTTATGTTTAACAGTGCTTCCCCAGAACCTGAAATTTGGCTCGGTGATTTACGCTGCAATTTTCATCCACCCTCGTCCTGGGTGCGTTCATCAGCTCCCCCCCCCCCGCATCCCAAGGACAACAATTTGGATAAAAAATGTTAATAAAATGTTAGTAAAATCTGGTGAAGCTTTCATTTTTTATTTCATTTTATTTGAGAGTAACTATAGCGGACAGCCTTCTCTTGGGAAATAAAGAGCGAGAGCTTGGTCTGTATTCCCAGCTTTGTGCATTTGCTTTGCCTCACAGGCAGAGAGTGATGGCAGCAACACCTTTGGTAATGTGTTGTGGGTCATGTATTTGTTGAAGCAGAGCATCAAAGCCCCCTTGGGGTCCTGGGGAGCACAGCTCGCTCCTGGGAGGCACTGATAGGTCCTCGGGAGCACAGCTTGCTTCTGGGAGGCACTGACGGGTCCTGGGGAGCAACGCTCGCTCCTGGGAGGCACTGATGGGTCCTGGGTGCACAGCTCACTCCTGGGAGGCACTGACGGGTCCTGGGGAGCACAGCTTGCTCCTGGGAGGCACTGACGGATCCTGGGGAGCACAGCTCGCTCCTGGGAGGTACTGACAGTTGCTAATTGCTAGCGCAAACTTTGAGACGCCACTTTCATTCCCCTACATCCGACGTCCGACGGGCTCGGGAAGGAGAACCCACCACAATGTTATTGAGTAAACCTCGGAGGGGGCAGGGTTGTGGCTCAGTGGTTAGAGCTGTGGCTTCGCACCTCCGGGGAGTCGCAGTCGATTCCTATCCCTTGCTCATGTGTACTGGTTAGGGCAATTCTGCAGTGTCCTTAGTGTTTTATTGCGTCTTTGGCCTGCAATGAGCTGTTGGGTGTTCTCTCCTTTGCAGTCTGTGTTTCCTGGGTTAGATCCCAGGATCACTGTCACCCTGTGCTGGACGAGGAGTACGAAACATAGACATAAGCAAATCAACCCTGTGCTGGAGGAGTACGAAACATAGACGTAAGCAAATCAACCCTGTGCTGGAGGAGCAGTACGAAACATAGACGTAAGCAAATCAACCCTGTGCTGGAGGAGCAGTACGAAACATCGATGTAAGCAAATCACAGGTAGAAGTTTCCCACCTCGGTGCAATAAACTTCAACTTCGGCTGTTAACTCTGAGACCCCCATCCAATGTAATGTATAGTGTGATGTTTAGACCACAGGTAGGGACTGGCATGGCTAGAGGTAGGGACTTGTGGAAGGTCACTGGGGGGTGCCTTTCAAGGTCACCCTACCTCCAGTCAGAAGCCTGCTCCTCAATAAGTCTTCTGTTTGGGGTGAGGAGGCGTATAAAGATCATCATTCCAGATCAGTTCAAAAGACAATTTTTGGGATTCCTAAAAGAACTACTGCTATCCTTTGGATATATACTGCCCCTTAAATGTAGTTAAGTAGTAGTATTATATATACTAAGTTGTTTATATATAGTTTAAAGTATCATCCAAGACCTCGCTTTCGAAATTTCCATTCAGTTACGCTGCTCTTTAGCATTCCTTGCTAAGTGCTTTGCGATGCTTCCGCTGGCTTCCAGCTTAGAGTCCCTGACTCACGGCTATGGGAGCGGATTCGAGTCTCCCTCCCCGACTGCGCGACCGGCGCACGATCGGTGCCGCACCTGTGCAGCGCTGCCGAGTGGCACGGCGAGCGGGAGACGTCATCCTCCATCTGGCCGGTCGCATGTTTCGCAGCTGTGCAGCTTGCGTGGGGAGTTCCGACTCATAAGGTCACCTGGTTAAATATCACTGCCGACAGTTATTGTTCAAGGATCATGTCAAGGACTGGTCTCCTGTGAAGGCTATACCATGTCATTCATTTTTAAAGGAATAAGGTTAAGGAATGAATCCCCATTATTTATCTGAAGTCACTTGGGATGTGTTTGCAATATTGTGATTGCAGACAAGATCTCCAGGAAAGGACAAGCAGGAAACAGAAGCAGAAGAAAGTCATCTGACTCCAATCAAATATCACTCTTCCCAGCCAATAACAGACGGCCATTAACAGACCAGAAAAGACTGGACGTTGGACACGGTCTAAGAGAATACATTACTGGCAAAAAGGGACTTAGTGTTATCCAGGATGAACTCGACACCCCTGCTGCTGGGGGGTCTGTGTGTGTTTTTCTACTCTGTCAAAAGATGGGGGAAAGTGGTGGGCTGATGCTGGACCGGCTGGACTCTGTCACCTGCGCCCGGTGTCGCGGTTGGCTTCACAGGCATGCCATCCACAGCTGGAGAATGGCACGGAGCCCCGCATTTTTAACAAACATGTCCGCTTCCCTTAATTTAACACCCAAGCTGGAGCCGCCTTTTGATTTGACGGTGGTCTGCATGTGATCATCATCTGACCTCCTGAACGCTGACGCCGCTGGCTCCTCTCGCAGACCGGGCTCATGGCCGGAGCCAAAACAAGCAGGCGGCACGGATGAGAGCCGTGGCCAGTCCAGGCTACTCCTCGGGTGGCAATCGTGTTGTGAAACATGGACTGAGTGGGCCCGTTTAATAGGATATTCCGATTCAACGCGTGGAACAATGGGCTCCTTCTTTTATAGCCCAAATAAACTTTCTCCTTTGTAGAGAATGCCTTCTTCTTCATTCTAATGGTTAATTAAAACCTTCCACACTTCATCAAATTCTCTGAAGTCATGAAACATGCGTGCATGAGCTACAGAACCCCCCCCCCCCGCCCTTTGTGATAACCACTCACAAAAAAGCCTAACAAATCCTAGCCAATGCACAATGCAGCAAGTAGGCTTGACCACTGAGAGGCATCTGTGATTGGTTAGAGTTCAGCCAAAGCTTGCACCATGAGGGGGTTGAAGCAGCCCATTGGCATTGCTGCAAATGCCCCAAGAACCCTCTGTCCATCTTTTGTACCCCCTGCACTTATCCTCTTTGCCTGTCAGTTCATGCAAAATCCAGCCAAGCATGTTTTCTTCGCCCCCTCAGTTCCATTATCAATGAGTCGAAGCAGAGTCCATAGTGTTCCCTTCTCTGCTGGCTCGAAATTTGATCCAGAACTCAGACAAGTCATCTTCTCTCAGAAGCAGGGCCTGGCCATTCGCTGTCGACCTCATTGGGAACCAGGGACAATATTAATTTAATTAGTGACAGAAACTGCACATGGCTGTCCTCTGCTCGAGTTTGATGCTTTTTGCTGTTATGGTATGTTGGTTGCGCTATTTAAACATCGAGAAAACCTTGAGTCCTGGGAAAATCTTAAGGGATTCGTGCATAATTTAGCAGTAGAGTGGACTTTTACTCTAGGCCTTTTGTGCAAAATTAAATTGTCATATAAGCCTCTAAAATGTTTTCCATGTGATCCCAAGTATAATATTGTTCCTTGGTATTGTCCTCATAAAAACATTTACATGTGCCTTTCAAAGTGAGGAGGTTAATGACATTGCCTTGCATTACTGGTTTGTTGCATCTCTCCAGCTGGGAATGCAAAGCCTTCCCCAGCAATCCTGCGGTGCTGTAGTATCCCAGAAGGCTTTGTGGTTTCCAGCTCACTACATCATACAGCCTGAAGTCCTTTTTTGATGTTGACATTTCAAGCATTATGAGTAGGTTGAAAATCCTTTTTTGATGCTTTTTAAAGTGCATGGCTGATGCTGGAACGCTGCTGACGGATGGACACTGCAGATACAGATATGGAGTTATGAAGGGAGTATTCCGTAGCAGTGCAGGATAATCATAATGCAGGCTCGCAGCATAAACCTTTCTGTGGTGACTTTTTCAACTCGGCTCATGAGTCCTGTGCCTGCTGACATTTTCTACAGCCTGGCATGAGCCTTAGATTTTCACATGGGTGCAATCTGGACACCTCTGGCCTTTAATGCTACATGTATCTCACAAGGCTAGGTAGCTGTACGAGAGATTGAAAGACTTAAAAATATTATCCATATGAATCCATATTCTAGGAAAACTTGCATTTCATGTTGCAAAACACATCTACAAAATGAATCTGAAAATTCGGTTACGATTCCCAAAACCGACATCATGCCAAAATGCTAATTAGCCCCGTGTCAGGTCACCAAAGTGAGTTGGAATGCCATGCAGGAGATGCTGCCAAATTGTGCCGCGCGGATGTGGTATAGCGGATGCTGCCGACATTATTCAGAAAACAGACCAAAATGTAAAACCATGCAAGGGCTCCCGGGAAGATGCAGAAAGATCCAGAAACATCAGGACGGGTCTATTTGTAGGATGGGACTGAATAAGGTGCTTGCGGTGCTGTGTGGCTGTTCTGTGCTGCGGGCGCTGGTTGCTGACGGCCGTCTTTTATAGCCTTAGCAGACGTCCCTCCCGATCGCCCACATACGAGGCCACAAATGTCCGTCCCAATGTTTGTTTTTTTTCCATGAACTTCATCTCTGGCCCAATTCCAGCAGTGGGATGTAATGGATGGAGGAGAGAGTGGATTTCTGTGGAGGCCTCCTTGACTGGCACATGTGGTTCCTCTGGACAGCGCATTTAAAATATATGGTAGCCATATGCATCATTAACAACAGTACATCTCATCTTTTTCCTTCCAGCGGCATGGAATCTCTGGATAATTCCAAAGCTTCCACCGTAGGCAGGACGCCTCTGATTCCCAGCTGCCGCCCCTCCCACAAATCATGTGGAGAAACACGTAAATCCTCCAGAAAAACTCCAGCATGGCCCGACTGGCATGGCTGCACCTCGGAAACATGGCCAAGTGGAAGTGGCTTTTCCAAAATGGCCAAGATATTTATCTTAGCGTTTGTGTACAAACATTTATCTTCCTGTCAAAATTACACGCTGCTGTTATAGTAATGCCGCTGTGCGCGCTGTAACATATTCAACATTTTCTAGCATGTGCGGCTTTTTGAAGTTGCAACTAGGTGCAGAATGACAGTAGCTGTAACACTTGGTGTGGCCTCTAGCGATATAGCGAGCAGAACCGGATGACGCTGGGATGGCGACTGTATGTGGAGAAGGGAGAGGAGACGGGATTAACAAAAATAGTATGAAGGCATGAAAACAGGAGGCAGCCAAATACAAGTGGAGGCACAAAGAAGCAGCAAATCGTGGAAGAGGATCAGGTGGAAGAGGATCAGGTGGAAGAGGATCAGGGTGCAGCATGATGTGAACTGAAGTATTGTGGTCTGGGTGCGTTTTATTGGTAAAAGAGCCTTATGTTATTACCAGTAAAGCAGTGAAGTGACCAACCTTGTTTAAATGGGGGCAGCGTGAGGCACAGAGGGTTAGGATTCTGTACCTGTGATCGGAAGGTTGTTGGTTCGAATACCGGGGTCAGCAGATTGACTTCACTGTTGGGTCCCTAAATACGGCCCATAAGCCCCAATTGCTTCAATCACTCTCTGATCTTGACTTTTCAATTGTACGTCGCTTTGGATAAAAGCATTAACTAAATAAATGAATTGTAAATTGACTTAAATTGTTAGGTAGAGTTCACCCAGAATCTGTTAAGGTTTATACCGGGGTCTGAAGCACATAATGAACTGGTGTTTCAGCCACTGTGACCTCCAGGAGTGTTCGATTGCTAAGATGTGTTCTGTTTGGGCAAAACCCAGTTGTCTGACACTAGACTGGTGTAATGAGATTAGACAGTGCTGTGCTGAAACGGGCCTCCCACAAGCACATGCAGGTAATAGGAAGAGGTTAGCAATCGTGCCTGAAATCTGGACCATGTGTTGCTTCAGCAGACCTGCAAGCACGTTATCTCGAAAGCCTGTTGCTTTGCCCAAAAACCACAGTAATGGTTGAGCTGTGATCTCTCCCGTGCTTGAGGAAGTGTCATTGTGCAAAAGCACTCAAGCTTCGCTGTTTGTTGTTTCCCAGTGTGCCCTTCAAAAGACAGCACTGAGGAGTCGTGCCCTGACACGAAGAAAACCTGCCAGGGCTAAATGACACCTTGCCGGGCAGCTCGGAGCCACTATCGCCTCCATCTCCGTGTCTGAAGCCAAGCATTATGTGCCTTAAAGGTGGACTGATAACCATCATTTCCTGCCACTTTAACCTCGATAAGACACTTAGCCACTACTTTAAACCGGTAATAATTCTTTCCTTCACTTGTCACTCTGTTTTTATTTTGGTCTTTGCTCTGGCTTATAATAACCCCTTTTCAAAGTTAGACATGCAGTGTCCAGCAGGAAGTGGTATGTACCAAGTGTGACTTTGATCTTAGAGATATACTAGAATAGTTCAGAATAAATGGATTCATCTCATCCTACTAGCATTTACATTTTTGGGCTCCTCTGTTCTGGTTGCATTCAGTGACAACAATTATTTTGAAAAAGCACCAGGCAAGTTAGTAAGACTCCCGTTAAGCAGAATCATCTCAGTGTGCCTGTGTACCAACGAGGTTTTTATTTCCTCTTTGGGGCAGTAAAAAATCGAAAATATTTCAATTGAGTATTCGGGGGGAAAGTATGAAATGAGGACAGTGCGTTGGCTGCCGCACGCTTCTTTCTCTGAGGAAGGAAGTGGGAGCCATTTGCCTGCTAGAACACACATCAAAGGGCTTATATAAAAGCCCGTCCCTGTTTTAGTGTAGCGAGGGAGTGACAGGATGTGTTATCAGACCACAGTTCCCACATAGAGCCTGTCAGTCCTTGCGTGAGGAGCCTGCGTTAGGCTGAGATGACCCGCCGCGAGGCATCCCGTGAGATGACACCGCGGAGCAAACAGGACACTTTGCTTCCCCACCCACCCAGCCCACACAGCCAATCAGCAGGGCAGATCCTCTGAGCATGCTCAACTGCATCATCCTAATTGGTGGAATTGGGTAATATTGACACGGACTGTTTTGTGGACTGTGACCCGATGCCCACTTTCCACAGCCTGAGTCCACAGAATTGAATCGGGCCAGAAGGTTTGGGGCCTTGGACACTGTACCATCCTGGGCCTATTATACTTCTCCTGGACATGCAAAAAAAATCAAATGTGGCTTGAAAATAAATAAATTGAAGACTACGCCTATAAACTGATTCCTATGTATTGTTTGGCAGAAATTCATAGCACAATTTCCCGTTCCCTGCAATCAAATAGCAGACTAAATTGTGAAACCTCACTGTAAGGAATCCGTATTCCCCATCCCGCATGTTCATTTTAAGGATGTGGATCAAACTCGCTCATCCCGGGTGACACATGTAAAATAAACACAGACGTCACAGGATTACCTCCCAAACGTGGCAGGCCGCGGGAAACATTTGCCGCAAATCGCATCGGCTTTTCCCCAGTATAGAATGGAGAATGCCAGGCTGCTGAAGATTTATAAACTATAATTATAATTACAATTGTGCCAGACAGAGACAGCTGTATTAGTTTAGGAAAGGCACGACTGTGAAGTTCCAGACTAAGCTAGCTGTCTCGGTACTGCCCCCTGATGGCCAGTGGCTATATTGCTGCGATGAGTTGGTCTGCGTGTTTTGGGCCACTGGCCCAAAGGGGGGTCAGATTACAGGCGAAATCCTGGCTTGTGAAATAACGTGGATGCTGTTTTTTTTTTTTTTTTTTAAATGGAAGAGGGAAAGTGAAAACAGATGCTATCCATCTTCGTATGAGTAATCCAAAGGTCCTATTTTAGGATTTCCACTCAAGCAGTAATTTATGTTCGGAACCCTGTATCTTACTGATTTGTTTCGCTGTTTACACTGAACCAGTTAAGTTTTTAAGCAGGTTAAAGCTTAAATACTGGACTGCAAAGTCTACATTTTTAATGGACAATCACTCAGTCAGATTTTGTCTCAGGGTATATGAACTGCAGACACTGACTATCTGATAATGTCATTAAGCTCTAATGAGTATAATTAATCTAATGAGTGACTGGCTCATGGCAGCATCAGTCAATTCTTTGTTCATACAGCAGTCATACACATCTACAGAGTCTTATCATACAAATCAAAAAATGAACAAACATCCAAGTAATGGACATGAAAAATATATATGGCCATATACAGGGCAAACCATCAGATCAGTTAAAATAAGGCCTTTCAGATAATAAAAGCCCTTAAAAGAGCCAAATTTACATTCAGAACACTTTACTGTCATCCTGTTATTAACATCATCACCTCTCTCACCTCTGACACTCAGAATTTAGTGATTAATTGTTGACACACACACACAGTGTGTCATGGTGGCGGGCACGGAAACGGGGCATAGTGCCCAAAGAGGTGGACGACCCACTTGGAGCTCAGGACACAAAAGGTTTATTAAATAGAACTAAAAATAAAAACACAAGAAAGGCCAAACAAAACAAAAGGACCACGGGGGGTCAAAAGGAAAAGGGATAAACTAAAGCAAAATAATAGGAACCAGAATGAGCACAAGAGCTACAGCAAACAAATACAACTAGCTAAATTATAAGCAACGAACCACTGGGGAACAGGACAGAAGCAGGAACTAAAATACTAAGGGGTAACGAGACTAACACAGGACA
>JAODKF010000050.1:15150960-15161757 GCA_026779585.1 Mormyrus proboscirostris | reverse complement strand
AGGGGGCAGCTAATTCAGCGCCCAGGGAGCAGTACCTTGCTCAGGGTACCTCAGTGGTGCCTTGCTGGTCAGGGATTTGAACTTGGCATCTTTCAATTACAAGTGCGCTTCCCTAACCATTAAGCCGCCACTGCCCACTTGACTACCTTCCAAGCACCTTGTTTATCTGTTTATTTATTTATGCTTATTTAATATTATAGTAATAACTCAAACGCATATTTTATATATTGTAGTTTTCTTTGTTATTGCTGTAAACTTCCACTAAACTGTGTACCATCCATGAATTCCAATGTACTCATACTTCAGCACCTGGACACAGGCAGTCGACCCCCGCTGGGGTAATACAGGTGGAGAAATGTCCACACCACTGCAGAGTGTTGACATCCTTCTGTCTGTACCTGATGCCTGTCCTCCTTTAGCCTGATGTCATCCTTGTTGAGTACTGCGGAGTTTATCGATCCTGGGGAGTGGCACTGTGTCCTCGCTTCAGCTGAACAGAATGAGGTGGTGCAGGGGCTCGACGCCCCTCCGAAGACCCCCCCCCCAAAACCCAGCTGGATTTCATCCCCACCCATCACACCAGTAGGGCCACGCGCTGCCGTACACACCACAGCCGCACTGGGGCGCAATGTAATTAGGGGTCAGAGGTCATCGGGGGTCAGCAGCCTAAAGGAAATGACATCATTAGTCTCACTGTAGGTCTTCTTTGACCCACATAATTGATAGTTGCCCTCTAGGAACATCAGTGAAAGAAGTCATGTCCCAAGGGACTGGCCCATCCCCCCGGTCTGTCTTATAGTCTTCTTAAGATTGATGTTGAATTCATTGTTGTTTTTTATCTGCTTTTACATAAATATACAAAACATATACTGAATAATACAGTCACAATCACCATCACAAGCAACATCATCATGTCTTAATTAACACGTATCTTTGCTGTTAAATTTCTTCTGTGGAGGATTTTAGGATAGTGATGTTTCATAAATGTTTCGGGGATGAATTAGTTACTTTACGCATACTGTCACTGTTACTGTTTCCATTTATTTATGCTTTAGTGCAGTTTGGCCTGCTTATCCTAATCGGCAGATTATGGAGTTAACGTTTCAGTCAGCGTTTGATGAAAATGAATAGCCCAGGAGGTTATGGGTGAAGATCAAATAGCAGGGGATGCCCTCTTAATCTGTGCCTGTAGATTTATGAGTGAGTTTCAATAGGGTTAGGGGTGGCTGTTTTTCAGCATTGTTTACTCTGGGGACGAAACACTGCCAAGACCCATCACTGTGAACAAGAAAAATGGAACAGCAAAACGTGAACATTAATCATATATACAGTACACACACACACTCACACACACAATTGTGTAATCATATCTGTATGGGGACCGCTCACTCATTTCTACGGGAAAAATACTAATGCTAACTATGATAACCTTAACCCCTACCCAGCCCTAACCATAATCATAAGTAACCAAGGAAAATACAAGAGTTTTTGCATTTTTAGTTTTTTCATTGCAGTCACGGATTTTTATAAAATACAGTTTTCCCATAAAAAAATAGGTATTCATCACATTGTGGGGACATTTGGTCCCCACAAGGTAAGGTATACCTAGACCACACACACACACACATACAAACAAGCTACAAAGGTGAGTCTTGTTAGACTGAATACCAATTAGCAATATCTGTCAGACAATCTAAATGTCTGACAATCAGCACCTGAGACAACTAACAGAGCTCCAGATAGACCATACAGTCAATGCTTGGCTTCCAGGTTCCTCGGTCACAAAAACTGCACAATTACCTAATGCATCAGAAGGAACAGTCTTAAAAATAACAGCATTCGTGTGCAAACGGCATCGGCTTAGAGGAGCAGTGGTCACAAGTTGATGCTCACCTTTTGGGTTAGTACGTTTAACAGTATGGCTGCTAAACACCAAAAAAGTGTGACGTCAAGAACAACTGCCCAATGTCCCATCTCACACAGATCAGGACTCAGGATCAGAATAACAGGTAGGACTGAAGGCGTCCGGATAGTAACAGGTGGCCTTATTCCTTATTAAATACTTGTTGGTGATAAATTCTTAGGTCTTTTAAATATCACGGTTCCAGGATGACACAATGGCTCTCACGTGGCCATTGTTCTGAATAAACAAAACCGTATGTTGGTAATATAAATAAACTGGGTGTGTAAATATGTAAAAGATACAAATGTTCGAGAAGCCACTGAGGCAGGGCTGGAAGAACGGATTCTGCAGAATCATTAACTGGACTTTCTTTTGAAAATGCTGAGTTTACTTTGACAATGTGTTCTGGAACACAGGTTCACACTATCCTCTTTCAGGGATAAAAAACAACACAGGACGATTCTGCTGATCTGCGCATTCCATCACCCTTGAGCCCAATTCGCCTCCAATATTGACGCGAGACCCTCTCAGCACTCATCAGATTACAAAGGACCTTCTGTGGGTCTGCAGGTCGTCTGTTGTGTGGTCAGTGACCACATCAGGAGCTCCTAACCCTTGACTGAAGACTCAACGATGACTAACGGCCTTATGACCTAATATTTAAGCAATTTAATAACAGGTTTAATCATTTCCAAAGTACTGACCGTAGAAACAAGGAACACTTTGCTTAAGAAATTTTTATCTCACAAAAAAATTGCCCCAGAAAATTCTATCACATGTTTAATAAACGACACAGCCAATGGTTACTAACTGTTTATGGATTACTATTTATGATGATTGTAATGGTGACCTTTAAAAAGAAAGGCCTGAAATTTCAGCCAGCACTGTTCCAGTGTCTGATCCGCTACATTTTTGCCAAGACCATCAAGTTTTTTCCATCAAGACCCCCGGCATGTATGGAAGTTGGCTTTGGAAGCACCATGTCTGAGATCCGGTCCAACAACATGTCCGCAACCTCTACTGGAAATTGAGAGTGAGATTCCATTTAACACATCTGGGGTCTTTGCTTCTTGTGCAGCATTTTATTTGAACACAAGTGACCACAAGCGAAGAAAAATGGTTTGAGACCAAGTTTAGTACAAAAAACAACTTAATCTTCAGAAACCAAGAGCAACATTGCAATTTAGTAGCTTTTAAAGATTATTGGTAATGACTGCATGAAAATGGTAATAGTACAGAGTAAATAAAGTGCAAACAGATATGTGGTCGCTCGTCTTCATTACATTGAGCTATCAAGTGTTTCTGTAACGGGGTGTGAAAGTTAACCTCACTACAGCAAATGTTGCATGTAAACTGAAAATTGGTATCCTCTCTGTATTTTGTGTGTGAAAACATACAAACGTCACTCAGATCTCGAGCACATTATACTGTACATAGTTTGTCAGTTTCAGGAAAACGTAACGCAGAGATCAAATAAGTCAAAAGTAAAGAGCATCTGCAAATTTGATCAAAATTCAGTTATGACCAAAATCAGGTCTCTTGGGCTCTATTTTATCTTATATCAAAGTATTGTACTTCAACACTGCTCAGATTTGAAAGTTTGACTATCATTTACCTGCCTACTACACATACAGGAGGCCAGTCAACAAGCCCTGAAACCCCGAAGCCCTGAAGCCCTGAAGTCCTTTATTGTCAGCAGAGCGACTGGTTCACCTTTGTGCTCCACTGTCCTTCATGCCGATGCTGTTCTGGAAAGTGTCAGGCTGCGCTGGACCTGTCCTTCGAATCCCCTCAGATTTTGTGGACATTTCGTTTTAGGATATGAGTATTATGTGATGTCACCAAGACAATCGCCACTGATTCAAACTCCAGTGATCCTAACTCACAGCAGGTGTTCCTTAAGCCTTTTTGTGCTAAAACCCATCAGTATAAAGTGGATCCGTCAGGGGGATGTATGACGCTGCCAACAGCAAGTCGATGTGTATCATGTAAAAGAACAAAACCAAGCGATCCAATATCACGAAGCATCATAAATATACAGATGTTACAACACGTAAAATACTTCTTCCTAACAAGTACTTCTCATGACTTTCCTTTCATCTATAATCCATTTTGAAAACTCATATTTTCATCTAATAAACAAAAGAAGACACCCTGAAACAAAAGTAGGGTGTGATGCTTTAAACTTCATTCTGTTTCCCAGCTGCAGTCGTCTTATGCCACAGACAGCACGCAAACTTTATTTTCCCGAGTCCAGGTTTTAAGGACTTCGAGGAATGTTGATTCTTGTGGATATGATCCCAAAATGTGAGTCCCAATTATTTATGAATTTGCAGCAGGAAATTAATGCTGCATCCTGAGCCAAACTGACCTACATAACCAAAGCCAAGAACGAAATGTGAGGACATATCGCCCCCTAAAGGACACTCAGGGATTTTTTAAGGTAAATACACAACCAACCGATAAAATACTTCGGCGCCAGCAGCAACTGCTTGATGAGCTGTCTGATCTTCTGAGGAGTCACTTTTGTGTTGGTTAGCACCAAGGTTTAGGTTTAAGTTGCCAGATTTACCAAAGGCATCCATCCTCAAGAAGGCTGAGCATCTCTGCACGGACCACCTACACTCATTGCCTAGTCCATTGGCACACAGTGGCCTGGACGCTGATCCAGAAGATCTACTTCTACTATCTACTTGTCACCATGGATACTGTCACTGAATGGCTTTCCCTGCAATACAGGAAGCATTTATCTGCTTAACATATCTCTTTGTCCTCGGTGAATTACACATATTTTCCATTTATATAACTGGATATTTTAGCAGAGCCATTTGGGTTAAGTACGTAGCTCAAGGGTGCAACAACAAGGCTCTTCCTGAAACTTTAGCTAGCAGCCTTCAAGTTCATTTACTTCAGCACTGTTTTCGCTCCAGCCAAGCTGGACAAAAAATCCCAGTTCCAACTCTGTAAACAAGCTTCAGACGCTGTTTAGCATATAATGTTTCTGAAGTATCATCTTTACTATATGCTAAGCTTTAAGGCACCCCTCCCTGCCCCCAGTATGTCACATTACATTTCCACAGTACATATTTTTAAGAGACACTTTTATCCAAAGCAGTGTAATTGAGAATCGGGGTCAGATGATCCCTGAAACAATAATTAGTCACAGCCCAGCTACTTTTAAGTAATTTTGAGCATGGCTGATAACACAAGCCAACATTTTCAGTGGTTCCACAAAGCTAGGTATTGAAAATCCTGACAAATTTGAACGGGCAATGTCATTATTATTTATGCTGCGCTGTAGTATGATGGCCACTAGGTGGGGCAGTTTTCCATAACAATGTTCTACAAGCGCGTTGTTCACGTCGGAAAAAAACGCAAGCTGTGTAGAGTTCTGCTTCTGACATGAGACATAAAACATGAACAGTTCTGTGCTTTTCAGTTACCATAATGTATAGTAATTTACAGTAAATTGGACTGTAATGGAGAAATGTTCAACCTTTCCTATTGAGTTCTGTGTTTCAGTCCAGATCTCTCCAACGACCGTGCAGAGATATTAATGGGGCTTCTTCTTTGCCCGAGGGAAGCGAAAGTGAGAAACTGCAGAGAAATGTATGCGGCGCGTACTGAAAGACAATGGGCGAAGAGAGCCAGTAACACGCTGGAATATCTGTATTACGAGTGAACATACCCGCACAGCCAAAGAGCGCAGCAGCTGCTGATATGGAATTCTACTGAAGGTTCTGGAATGTTATCCAAAACAAAAACGAAAAAGAACAAAGCTGCTTTTCTCAGGACATAATGTGATACCATGCCCTGATACACAGGAATTAGATCACAGAATAACGTGAAATAAATAATCCATAGTTTGCAATTGGTAGGAATCAGGCAAGAAGGGGCTCATGGGGGAATTTGGTCTGGGCTGGACACTATAAACAGTTTTCAGTTTAGGAATCTCAGCAAAACACCTGCCAGAACTGTTTTTAGGGAACAAATGTGTGGAGTATCTGGGGGTCCACAAGGACCAGTTTGAGATGCTGGTGTAGAGCAGCTGTGTGCTGAGGTCTAACTGGATAAAGGTGGATGGATGGATGGATTTATTTGATTAATTCTGAAGGTGGTACTGCGGCTATCAATGTTGTCCTCATTCCTACAGTGTTAGGGGTTCCAATCCCACCCATGCTGTGTGTGTGTATGTGTGGGGAGATTGGAAATTTTCCCTGTGCAGTCCAAAGACATGCCATTAGGCTAACTGGGAACACTTAGGCTAACCGGGAACACTCCGCTGTCTACTATGTGTGCACCTTGCAATGGTTTGGGATGTTTCTCAGGGTCTAACCCAGCACTGCACCCTGCGTGGCTTCACCAAAATGAGTAGCTGGAAGACATGTTTAATCAATTACAACCCATATGGCAAATCACCATGCTCAGGACAGCCAAGATATAAAGCACGGAAAATTAAACTGAAACTGCTGAATTGTTGCATAACAACTTCAGTTATTAATCCATGGATGTAGAACTGAAATTGGTACAGGTAAAAAAAATATATTCTGCTAATAAATAATCATGGCATAAAAGTCAATCATGGCAAAAATGTAAACATAGACTCACAATATGGGTACATAAATAAAAAAATGGGTCCTCCACTTTTTAAGAATGCATAATACAAAAGAGGTATTAGATCTGTAAGACATTTGGTTATATATTCAGGTTTTACTCTATTGAATTATTAAAAAATGAGAACATTAAAATTTATTGGAAACATATCTTTCAAACAGACATCCAATATCATGGTTTAATGAGACATATATAATTAATCTGTCCTTGATTTTCATGTATAGAGGTTCAGTGAGGTATTTGTGTGGTTCAGTGGTTTAGGATGCTGTGCTTCTGACCAGAAGGTCACTGGTTCATATCCCAAAGTCACTTGAGTGATTGCATCTTTGGGCCCTCGAGCACAACCTTGACCCCTTAATTGCTCCGGAGACTGTCTGACTCTACTTTACATTGTATGGGTTTCTGTTAAAGAAGGGAAATGTAATCTGGAGGTTTCTGCTTAACTATCTGCCCGCTGTGATCCAAAGTGATGACCTGTAGCTTCACCCCTCCAGGCTTATGGGTTCAGTTCCCACTTCACCTTTGCATGTTCTACCCTTGAATGTTTGAAATTTCTCTGGATACTTCAGTTTCCTTCCACAGTTCAAAAACATCACATGCTGTCCCCTAACTTTTGTCCTGTCTGTCTTAGGCTGACTTGCACCAGTCCTACACTGGATAAGCAGATATGGATGGACAGAAGTTGCCTGCACCTTTAGGTGCAGCATGTTCATGTTTATCTGTGTTTATCTTACTGCCAATCGTCCAATAAAGACGGCATTACTAAGGCAGACCTTTCGGTATCGTTATGTATGGAAAGCCTAAGAAATTGTTTATAATTCTATCAATGCCAAATGATCCATCTCCGTAAAGAGGACCCATGGTTGGTTTGAAGGGCTTTAATTCAGAAGCATTATTTCCAGAAGAATTAGTCGGTTACGCGCTCAAAGGAATGCGCGCAATCACCGCGTACATAACATCAGCGATTCATTTTGCCCAGCGCTAGCCATTAATGCAATTCATTACCGCAATAACTGGTATTCTTGTTGAACTGCTGCATTTCAGTTTACGTGTCGTTTTAGTTAAAATGTAAAAGGTAAAATGGCTGCATAAGATGGTTTAAAAATTCTTCTTTTTCAGCTAAACTAATCTTTTATGAGAAAATGTTCCTACTGTTTGCAACATTAGACTATATCAGCCTAATAATAACAATAATGATGATGATGATGCTGATGTAACTAAGAATGTTACTAAAATAAGGTGTTATTGCAATGCATTAGACTAAGAATACGTCAATCCCTGTGTAAACGAGGTGCACTGAAGGATTTCAGCAGCGTGTTTCGGGAAAGCGGACTACGTTTCCCATGGAGCCCCGGAAAGCAGGCTCGGCTTGCCGTGAAAGCTGTCACTCTGCCCAGGAGTAAGGAAGCCGCTCCAGCATCTCTGTGCAGCAGAGAGCGGGCAGCGGGCCGTTAAATGTCCCTGAAAACATGGCATTATTTTGTTACGAAGTAGTGCAATGAAGCAGGGGGGTCGCGACAGGACGGATTTGCTCGCTGTCGTCCGCGGACTGCCGTACGATCGCCAGTAAGAGATGCGAGGCATTTTTCACAGTTGGTGTTAAAGCAGAAAAAAAGATCATGATGAAAAAGCAATTCAATCGGATGCGGCAACTCGCCAACCAAACAGTCGGCAGGTAAGAGCGATCGCAAAGGTACTGATATGTGGGAAAACCTGTTTTAAAACGCACACAATTGGGATGAAGTGAGAGTTTGAATGACGACACGTTCGTCTGTCAATGTTTATTATATCTGGTTCTCATCCAAGGGACTGGGGAAATTGGTTGACTAAGCAAACAGTCTATTTTTATCGACTTAATTATTTTGAGCTTTAAATCTCATTTAGGAAACGCAGGATTGAATGTTTGGCTGTACCAATTTTAAACGAAAGTAGCCGGTTCTGGGTCGCCCGGATCGGCGTAATGCTTATTGAATTACTGCAGTGACGCCTTGGAGGTGCGGTACCCCAGTTTGTGGATCTGAGAAAAAAAACTTGGAGATGTTTAATAAATTGGAAATTATTACTGTAAGCCCGTTTACCATCGGGAATCATTTGTGTGCAAATGCACAATTAAAGTATATCTCGTTTAAGCGTGCGGGCAGAGTAATGCATTAGACGGCTATTTATATTGCGTTATATGTATATGAATCTGCAAGAGGACATGTTTTGCGCTATTAGAAATTGATTAAAACGCCGTTACTGTAAAAATGGCAAACTGCTGGCGTTTTTGAGGGTTTTTAAGCAACACCCTTTAGTGAAGGTCGTCTGTCGCATTTTTCTGCGCTTTATTTCTCGCCTGGTTGTGGCAGCGGAGCAGCGGCGATCCGCGGCTTAGCCTGGGGGGCTGCTGCAATATCTACGTATGGACACGTCCCGGGGTTACACACAACCGCAATGTTCCCAGCAGCTCTGACGATGCTCGCCGGTGCAGCGGTGCGAGGTGGCCGGATGAACCTCATGTCTCCTGCTGATGCTTTACGCAGTGATGCTGCACCTGAATATCACGCATTTCATTGGTGTCATCTTATTTGGACAGATGCACATTTATATTGCGGACACCATCATAAATCATCGGACCTTATGCTTTCAATGCTTTCAAGGGATGGTATAGATCAGGAAGGATGCTGGGCAGTTGGCCGTAGTCCTTGCGGTGATATGCAGCACAGATCGGGGGCTTTAGGGGGAGGAATGACCGTCTCTGCTGGATCCCATATGGCCGGCATCGGTGGTCATTTGAATAAACTGTGATCTGAATTCCTTGTTCAGCGATCTCTCAGCATGTGCTTACTGTGCTTATGTCATACGAGAAAAAAAAAAAACATTAAACCATCGCATTATTGAGTTAAACGATAAACTGCCACTTAGTATTTATGATCTGAGAATAGGCATCTCCTGCCTCTGACCATATTGTCGCAAAACGTATTAGCGTGACTTCCAGAAAGGTCAAATTGTCAAAATATAAAGATACGCAGCCATGAAACGTAAACCTGAATCGATTATTTCAATGTCACCCTATTTTGTTCACAAAATTTTCTATGTCTATGTGTAATGGGGAAGGGGGTGTAATTTCGTGTGGATATTGCTCTCATATGTCCCTGGAGGTTACTACTAATCAGGGGTGTGTTTCCAAAGCAGCAGGTTGGCAGGGGTGATTAATAACGATCGGTGAGGGTAAGGACCACTCTGTACATCACACATTAGCTCTGGTGCTCCAGCTTTCTGACAGGGGACCCAGCACGGACTGGCTCTGGCTGACGGGGGGGTGGGCTTTTGGCCTGTACACAGTGAATATATAGACTGGCATCTTCTGTGCCCTCTAGCTACCGGATGGGTGGAGTGCGTGTTGGGATTTGCTGATTATTGTCGACCACCTTCCAGGGTTACCTTTCGGCGGGGGAAGAATATGGAGAACATCCTAATGTCCTCTACCCACAATTTCAGTCCAGTGAGCATGGAGGAACCTCAGAACCGCTACCTGTTTTCTTCTTCTCAGATTTCATCCAATAGCTGTGCTGCTGCACCATAAATAAACTCCTGCCACCACTTTGGGTTCTGCTCACTGGCAAAGGGTTATGAATTGAGGCTAATTAGGAAGAGCATCCTATACAGTTTAATACTACTGAAGTGCTGTTACTCAGGACAGTAGGATTATCTGAAACCAACAGACTTTGTTTTACAGAATCAAAGACAAAATGGAATCCAGACCCCTTTAGCCTAAAACAGAAAGCCTACCCCTATTAGTGCATCAAAAATGGCTGAAGCTAGACTTACCAGAGCCAGCTGGGAATAATTATTTGAGTTCCCTATATGGACAAAGTCTAGTGATCACTCACCACAGCAACACAAGAGATCACCAAAGTATTTGTCATCACTCACCACTGCAACACAAGAGATCATCAAAGTATTTGTCATCACTCACCACTGCAACACAAGAGATCACCTAAGTATTTGTCATCACTCACCACTGCAACACACGAGATCACCAAAGTATTTGTCATCACTCACCACTGCAACACACGAGATCACCAAAGTATTTGTCATCAGTCACCACTGCAACACAAGAGATCACCAAAGTATTTGTCATCACTCACCTATGCAACACGAGAGATCACCTAAGTATTTGTCATCACTCACTACTGCAACACCAGAGATCACCTAAGTCTTTGTCTTGCTTTAGATCACACCAAGCAGTAACACTGTGAATGTTACACAATATTAAGGGTTAGCATAGAAAACGATGT
>JAODKF010000050.1:15129532-15143011 GCA_026779585.1 Mormyrus proboscirostris | reverse complement strand
ACTGCTTATACAGTTATAGCAGATATACGGATGGAAAATTCGAGTTGGAAAAAAAAATCCACAATTTGTTTTAGGGCCTTTAGCGTTAGCAACGGCTAATTTTCCCGATAGGGTGGAGCGGACTTGCTGGAAATCCGACCACTCCCCTCGCCCGTCAGAAGAGTCTCTCCGGGGACTGAGCCGGGAGTCGACAGAGAGATGGGTGATGCTGGTCCGGTTTGCAGAATATATTCCTGGCACCGCTGGCCTGTTTTCCAGTATGACTCAGATGGGCGGTGATGTAAGGAGGTGGCCGAGGGGATGGAGGGGTGGAGGGACATGTGCTGTGCACACCCTGCGGATTTGACCTTCTTCCACTCCCTGGATTGGGCCTGGACCGACACCTCACGCTGGCCCGGTTCTGCTTGACCAGCAGCAAGATGCCTGGCAGCCCAGATCCCTGTTCAGTGGGTCTAGGTGGCGCTGCGTGCGTTGGGTGGGTGCTCTCCCAGGTGGAGGCATGAGATACTCCTTCCTGTTTGTTTGCCCATCATTCTGTCTCTGTTTTTTTCCTCTGCCTGTCGCTAAGGCTAAAATCCGGAAGCTTCTATTTGATAGCAGCCTGTGTTTAATTAACCGACTGACCTATCAATTAAGTTAATCAGTGAAACACAGGCTTTGTTCTGGACCTGATTACTATGGAGGACCGATACACACACACTCACATACACACACACACGTATCTATTCATATCTTTGTGGGGACTGTCCATTAATTTCTATGGGCATAAACCTAATCCCAACCTTAACGCCTACCCAGCCCAAACCTTAACCATAAGTAGCCAATCAAAATACAAGACTTTTAGTTTTTCTTATTTTATTCACAGATTTTTTTATAAAATTGACATTTGATCCCCACAATGTAATGTATATCTGACTCACACACACACACACACACACAGGCATACAAGTACACACACACACACACACACACACAATTAATTACTAAATTCTAAAAATACACAGACACACACACATCCATACACGTACACAAAATACGAGATCTGATCCTCTGGTGCAGATGCGTCACTCCTGTCCCAGCCCAGCCCCAGATCCCAGTCAGTGTAGTCATGCCCGTGGCACCACTAAGCCCTTAACTCTGATTCCAGATCCATTTTTTTCCAGCGAACACCATGCGGCCCCGAAAATTGCAGTTTTATCTCTGGGAAAATGCTGCAATAAAGAAAAATACATGCAGACCTTGCAGATTGCGAGCTGCCATGGCAACGAGCATCCAGACACCGACAAGCCGGGCAAGTGAGGCACTCTGGATATTCCTTGATGACGGGGCCTATGAGAAATCTTTTGCACCATACTGTATATTACGACTCCTACCATGGAGAAACAAAGAAAGATTAATAAACTAAGAAGCACATTATGTGCTTAGTACTGAATAGTTTAATGACATTTATTTATAGCTGTAAGTCCTTCAGTACATTCTTACAATACGACTTCATTTCCCATCAATCCAAGACCGGCGTGAGAATGGGAATTGTTTCCTTCCGAATTAAATTAGATTAAACTGGAGTAAATTGGACGGAACGCAGGCGAATTGAGTGGAGCAGGTGCTGAGAGGGGCGGAAAGGAAAAGGCCGTCCCGGGGTGGCCCACGGCAGATGGACCATCTCAGTAACATCGACGCGGCTCAATTTATCTTCTCGCTGTGGGGAGAAGCAGGGCTCCTTCTGTGTCTTTGCAGTGTGGGGGGGTTAATCAGTAACCACCGAAGACGGGGGTAAACGTCCTCAGAGGAGAGCAGAGGAGTGAGGAACCACTGTGTGGCCTCCTTTTTAGTGGGCCTCCTCTCAGAGGCATTCCCCCCCGCTAACGTTTAATTGTCAGATCCTTGTAAGGCGGCTGATTTGTGCCTCCATAAGGTCCCTGGCACTCATGGGGAAAAGAGGGACATTTTTCAAGTATTTCCTTCCTTTATGTTTTTTTTTTTTTTTGGCAATAAGTGAGATGAATGATAACAGGGACGATTTGAGGATTTTTTTTTTTTATGTGGGCCAATCTTATCATTAGCCAATCATATGTTTTGAATTGGTGAATGTCGGGGGAGGGGCCACCCTGGGGACCAATCAGCTTTCAGCTATGGCTCCTTGGGATACATTCCAGTGAAAAGAATCTCAGGTACAACTTACTGTGGCTGTACCAGGGGCATTATATGAGTCAAAGCCAGAGGTGAGTGTTTGAGTGTGTGTGGAAGGGGGTCAAAGGGGCGTGGCAAGTGGTAACGTCCTGAGTTTACTGGCCAGAGACATTCTAGTTTCATTCTTGAGGGATTTTCCCCCCCCCTGCCTGGAACCTGTTAGACCACACACTCACAATCACAGTCCTGGCTACAATGTGGAAAAGAAAGCTGCACTTTAAAAGGGACAGACTCAGCAAGATCTCGCTGTAAGTAGTTATTTACGTAAAAGTGTAAAGACCAGTCAGCATAAGCTTTGTCTGGGGACTGTAACTGGTGGGAGAGGAGCTTGCAGATAATACCGGAAGCATGAATCCCATAGGACTGATTATTATTAGCCCAATCCAGTGCGACCACAGGGATCGTTCTGCATTTATACATAAGCAAATTTGCCAGTTGGTTCGTTTTCATTATTTAACGAAGGCTTCTCTCCTGGCTCAGCATTGTGACTGTTAAGGGAATCATCCAGCACCGATGGACCCGGGACTCCGATCGGAACCGCTGAGCGGCGATAGCATTGTTAGCTTTGCTTGCAGGGTGTTGGCTTTTGGACCTGCAAACCTGTCCTGAACTCAGTCAGGGATCCCCTGTGTGCCTCCAAACCCCTTAATCGTCAACCACCGGTCAAGCAACTTGGCAAATAAGCGTGATTCTAGGAATTTGTAAGATGGAGGGCTTAAGATGTTTTGAATCGGAGAGTGACACTCCAAGAGCCAATCAGCTTTCACCTGAGTCCAGTGACCCTTTGGCCCCGCCCCTGTCTACACCTCTGAATAACCTAACCTCTTCTCTGCAGGAAATACCTGTGTTTTTTTCTGATGATGCCAGCGAGTTGCTGAGATTATGGGACTGACCTCTGCTCCCGTCTTCCTCTGTTTGGTTTTAGGGCAGAAAAAACGGAAGTGCTAAGTGAGGATCTGCTGCAGGTAAAAAAGAAGCACTTTCATTTCGATGCCAGAATGAAGCAGTTTAATGTTCGAGTCAGAGAACCTCGGAGCTTTGACATGTCGGCAAAGAGGGCGACAGCGGTGTTCTACGATTACGCAGAAAACGTTTGAACACACTAGAAGAAAAATGTCTTTGCAACTGTACATACCTTGTGCATAATGTTAATTTTTTTAGTAGATGAAATGAATGCAAATTATTAAAGATGAAAGCCTCAGAATTGTGCTTGATGATGGTATGTATTGATGTAGAAATTGTACATTTATTACCTGGTTTTATTGCATTTCTCTGATAGGCAGAGAATGCTGGAATGAAAATGAGCAGATAATGACTTCTTACTTATGTTATTTATTGCCAGAGGGTATTTAGTGTGTGTGTGTGTGCGTGATGGGGAGGCATGCAGTGTATATATATATATATATATATATATATAAAACATAATAAACGCTTTCAATTAAAAAAGGTCAGTAGCACTTGGCATATTAATGTTTGATGCAGGAGGATAGGAGCGGTGGGGGGGGGGGGGGGAATTATTAACTTGTGCCGCCCCCCCAATATCAAACTCTCTGTTACACTGTCAGTTTGATAGACATATTGTGCTCATCAAACCCCATGCTGCCTCTCATCAAACCTCATGCTGCCTCTCATCAAACCCCATGCTGCCTCTCATCAAACCCCATGCTCCCTCTCATCAAACCCCATGCTGCCTCTCATCAAACCCCATGCTCCCTCTCATCAAACCCCATGCTGCCTCGCTAACAGGTGGAGAAGCGCCTGGAGCTGGTAAAGCAGGTGACCCACAGCACCCATAAGAAGCTGACGGCCTGCCTGCAGGGCCAGCAGGGGCAGGATGTGGACAAACGATCGGTGAAGTCACCCTCGGTAGGAGCCCCGCCCCCGGCCACACCCCCTGCACTACCCCCATGACCATACCCTGCCGTGCCCCGCCCCCCCCGGGCCACCCCCTGTTTTCTTAATATATTTTTTTTTATTTTTATTATTTTATTTTTATTATTTTATTTTCATCATCTTTGTGTTTAATGGTGTTTCTCCTGTCGGCCGGATCTGCTCAGGGGTGATGATGGTGTTTGATTTACTGGTGTCTCTGCAGAAAAAGCTGCCCCTGACGTCCCTTGCCCAGTGTCTGGTGGAGGGGGCTGCGATTCTGGGTGATGAGTCTCTCCTGGGGTGAGTGTCTCACACACGTAGACACACACACACATACACACACACACACTGACACACAAATACACACAGACAGACAGACACATAGGCCTTGTATTCATACACAGACAGACACACAAACACACATAGTTACAGTAATATACAATTGTGTGTGATATTTTTTTCAAAATGTGGATCAAATAAGACAATCAAGCTTTCTCTAAACACACACACACACACACACACACGCACACACACACACACACACACACACACACACAAACCTCATACCGCTAAATGCTGGTCCTGTAACAGCGTACATGAAGTAGGGCCGGCATTAGCGGCACCCTGATTCTGCTGCTTCCTGACTGGCCAAGTCTCATTTCCCCCGTGATCCCACTGGCCGTCCATTGCAGGAAGATGCTGAAGCTGTGCGGGGACACGGAGGAGAAGCTGGCGCAGGAGCTGCTGCTGTTCGAGCTGCAGATTGAGCGGGACGTGGTGGAGCCGCTGTACATGCTGGCTGAGGTCAGTGAGAGTTAATCCTCTACCCCCCTCGGCTGCCCCCCAGCTGCTTCTAGTCCCCTAAGTCAAACATTTTTACACTCCGTCCCCCACTGACCTCCCCATTGCTTTGCTTAAACAACTTCCATCATTTCAATTTTTGCTTAAACAAAATTTTCTACCGAAATTTTCACCCAAAGCAACTTATTGCTTTCTAAGAGCTGACCTTTTCATGCACTGCTGGAAGGAGGACCTCACTTTGGGGTATGCCAGCAGCCTGCCGGAGACTCTCTGCACTCTCCTGTGCCTTTAACTACTCTGCTGCCTCCCTCTGTAAAGCCATAGATCTGGCTTAAATTAAATACAGGAGTTAGCAGCGTTCACGGGTGACTTATGTCACGTTCCATTTACCTCGGAGGTCGGAGCCGAGAATGAGGTCACACCACAGTTAACCGCATTCCAGTACAGCAAATCACAAAGCCATTTATCAATACCAGTTCAATACCGTTTAGCAATACCATTTAGTAAGGTTCATTGTTAGCCACTGTTAGCGATAACAGTACATAACAATGCATGATAACAATGCGTAACACGATATTTTGCACAAACATCGCAGCAATATGTCCACAGATATCCATTGGACATTACTATCTGTACGACCAATTTAATGAGACACAAATGAGACAAAAGTGCTAATAAACAGTATTTAACTACTGCTTTCATTTCTGTTGATGAAGGGCACAGCCATCTTGAATTCTGAGGTCAGGGTTGCAGAGGTTCTTTCAACTTTCAGAGTCGAGCGCCGACTTCAGGAGGTGTTCCAGTTGAAATGTCTGACATTTGGGTTTATATGGGATGTACGGTATTCGCAGGACGAGTGCTGTGGAGCAGTCTGTTAGTCTTTTAACAGAGCAGCTACACGAAAGGCATGGTTGTTAGTTATTATTACTGTATATATATATATTTTTAAATGGAGGATTCTGCTCCAGCCGTCATGACTACGGTTTGCAGAGAGAGCAGGGCAAGTTGACCTTAAAGTGGTTCTTCTGCATTTGTGTAATTTCCTCCAGGTGGAAATCCCCAACATTCAGAAACAGAGGAAACATTTAGCTAAACTAGTCTTGGATATGGATTCAGCCCGGACTCGGTAAGGCCTCGACAAGGGAGTGTTTCTTCTGTTCATTTTTCCGTTTGCCATTATGAAACGAGACAAGGCTCTCGATCCACCATATTGACTGTGATGCTGTTGGGTGTTTAGCGTTATGCTGAGTTTAATACTCTGGTGTGCTAAATATTTAGCATGTCCTTGCTTTGGAGCATGGTGTAGTGATTAGAAACTGAGAAGGATAAATTCTTTTCTAATAACAATATGAAGAAGTTGAAGTTGTATATTCTAGTATCTCTTGATTCCTCACATTCATGATTATATTATAGTGTATGTATATAGTTAGCTAAACCTGTAGTACCCAGTTCAGACCACAAAAATTACAGTACAGTCAGCCTCTAGTGTGCCCTGTTGCAAAAGGCCTTCCCAGCATGCTACCCCGCTCATGTCCCAGGTGGCAGCAGTCCTCCAAGTCCTCGGGTCACCCCAGCAACCTGCAGCAGGGCGGAGCCAAGGCCGACGCCCTCAGGGAGGAGATGGAGGAGGCTGCCAATCGCATGGAGATTTGCAGGGTGAGCTTCCGGCTCCTGCTCCAACGCGGCAACTGGTCATAGTTTTTTGTGTTCATGCTATTTTAGCTAATAAAAAATGTGTTTGGGGTCATTGCTTCGGTTTTCTTTCAGGATCAGGTATCCGCAGACATGTACAACTTTGTGGCCAAAGAAATAGACTATGCAAACTACTTTCAGACGGTAAGTGTTTGCAGATTTTGATTGGGTACGTGTATTTTTCGGTATATTCCCGATTTACACGATCATCTCTCTTCCCTTCTTTTCCCTCCTTTTTTGGTGATATTTTTGCTGACATCTGTTTCTCCTCTTCTTTCTTTCCTCCTCCTCCTCCTCCAGCTAATAGAGCTGCAGGCAGAGTACCACAGGAAGTCTCTCGAAGTCCTCCAGAGCGTCCTTCCCCAGATTAAAGCACACCAGGGTGAGGCCTCTCTACCTGGTCTACTTCCTCTTAGATTGCCCAACTTCTTCTCCACATGGTCCGGCTTAAGAACTTTCTAGATGGCTTAAATATTTTGGAGTTTAAAAATGCCATGCTTGCATTGTAGTCTCCGAGATGATTTTTTGTGCGCTGGCCTTTGTTGCATGTTGGTTTAGTTTATGGGCTACTGAGCAAACCTTGCATGACAGAGGCCTGGGTAGAGAAGCCGTCTTTCGGGAAGTCCCTGGAGGAGCACCTGACCCTGACTGGACGTGAGATTGCGTTCCCCATCGAGGCTTGCGTGACCATGCTGCTAGAGTGCGGCTTGCAGGAAGAGGTGAGGCACCTTGACCACCATCCTGTCATTTCCTCAACCTCGGGCTACTTCGTGGGATGCCAACCTCACAATCTAGCCAAGCTCAGATGTTTCTCACATCTTGTGTATCCAGGGCCTGTTCCGGGTGGCTCCCTCGGCCTCCAAGTTGAAGAAGCTGAAAGCATCGCTGGACTGTGGCGTCTTGGATGTGCAGGAGTACTCGGCTGACCCGCACGCCATCGCAGGTGATCGGGGTGGTGCCCTCACCTATCAGAGTTATTTAGATTTGGTGTAATTGATATAATTCAAGCCTAGGCATGATTCCCTAACCAATCACATTATTCTTCACTTGGTATTCTCTTTCTCAACCTCGTTGTTCCCAGGGGCATTGAAATCCTACCTGCGTGAACTCCCGGAGCCGCTGATGACCTTTGAACTTTACGACGACTGGATCTATGCCTCCAAGTACGTAAGCAAGCCCCAGTCAAACAATATAGGAGTTAGTCCACAATTCGTTGGCTGGTCTGGTGACATAGCCTGGGAAAAGGCAGTTCTTACTGGTGTCGTTTGGGGTTGTGTTGCATTTAACAGGGCAAAGGCCACTCCACGCATCCTTATTCCACTGTGACCTCTGTTTATCTTCAAGTCTTTCATTTTTTCTGACAGTGTCCCTCTGAAAGTTGCCATTGTTTCTGTCCAGTATCCAGGATCAGGATGTAAGGCTACAAGCTTTGTTGTCAACTTGTGAGAAGCTGCCCACAGACAACGTCAACAACTTCAGGTGAATCCTCGCACCCCGTAAGCCCGTTTGACTTTGTCTTCAGAAGTCTTTTGCACTAAAACAGGGTATATTTAGTAAAGGACCATACATGTCTGTGTGGTGCAACATCTACTCATCTTCTAGCCTCGACGAGCATCACGGATTGTGAAATACCGTTGCTTCTTCCATGGTCGCCCCCTACAGGTACCTGGTCAAATTCCTGGCCAAGCTAACTGAGTACCAGGACATCAATAAAATGACGCCAGGGAATATAGCCATTGTGCTGGGGCCCAACCTGCTGTGGCCGCAGACCGAGGGGTAGGCCTCCTGCCTTTGAGCGCTGTTTTTGTTTTTTTTTTTTTTTAACAACGCATCAGAGCAATCAGCTATGGGTCAGTAATAAGTCACACAACAGGGGCTCTTCAGATCTACTGTCTGTCATAATGTGAAACTCAATATCCTATCAGCAACTTCTTGCGTTTGGAACATATTAAGGCAACGTTTCTTTAAATCTAGTTCAAATAACTATTTGACAGCCCACAGAAACAAACTGCTTACATGGGATTTGTCACAGTCATTTGTCTAGCTAGGTATTTAATGAAGCAATCTTAAATTACTGAACCATGAGGACAATAGTCTTGTATATCAATATGCTGCCTAATGAGCATGTAGTAATTCTGCTATCAGCAGTTTTGTCTAGATCTAGGGTGATTTCAAATTTTTTGTATGTTTTAACTCCAGATTTTTAATGTGTTTCCTCCCCTCTCTAGCATGGTCTTTAAATACATTTCAAGTAAATAGTGTAGTACTATACCGGAATAGATTGCTTCTGTCTGCTTCCTCTCTATGGCAGACGGTGATCGATTACTTCTGCCTGCAGTTGCTCTATTATAGTGATTATGCATTGTAGGATGCTGGAACCAATCAGTTCCTTCTGTCTGCCCGTCATCCCTGCAGGAACATCACTGAGATGATGACCACCTTGTCACTGCAGATTGTGGGCATCATTGAGCCGATCATCCTGCATGCTGACTGGTTCTTCCCAGGCGGTGAGGGATGCCTGCGTGCCTCCACACACACACACACACACACACACACACACACACACACACACACAAGATAACAATGTGGGCAGGCATATTACCATACCTTCCTCAGGCATCAGCGAATGCAGTTGTTGATAGAGTCTCTTTTCAATCACTGCCTGTTAGATGGAGGGGGCGTGTTTGTCCTGGGGTGTCACATGATGAGCTCACAAGCTCATTCAGTTCCCCTGAGCTTTACTCCCAGTTCTTAATTAAGAGTTTCATTTTCGTTTTCTCTTACCCCAGAAAAACAAGCCCAGACCCTGATGTCTGACCCCGAAGCTATACCTCTTCCTTGACCCCCATTTTCTTTGTGTGTGTGTGTGTTTGTGTGTGTGTGTTTTTCTGCTGTCCCCCTTTCTGTTCCTCCTCTCTGCTTTTGTTAAATCCATCTCCACATAAGTTCCCGTTCCTTCCACTCATCCTCAAGTCTCATGGTTCTGCTCATTGCTCTGCCTGTCCACTCTAAACTGTTCACACTTGAACTCACAGTGCAGCCCCAGCCCCAACCTTGCACTATTTTCACGGCATATTAATTTGTTTGCTTGTACATTCATTCATTCACTAATGTCTTGCGTGTCGTGTAAAGGCAGTTTCTGAAGCCTTGGACAAACACTGTTTTCTTTCGTTGTATGCCTGCATCTTGTGAAATAACAATAAAGTTTGACTTCACTCGGTTTAATTTGACTCGACAAGCCTTACATTACCATTGAGAGAATATGCATGTATATGAGGAATATGTGGAATAAAATTGATAAGAATTCTGGACCTGAGTACCTTGTTTACATAAGTGTAGCCATGCTGAACTGCAGTGACCATTTCCACGCGGGTGGTGGTATGGTCACGTTGGAGACATGAACCTGAGCGTTTTCCAGGGTCAACCCGTTCTGCTCTTCATCCATCCTCCTCCCCCCTCCCGCAGACATTGAGTTCAACCTGACAGGTAGCTATGGCAGCCCGATCCACACCAACCACAACTCCAACTACAGCTCGATGCCTTCGCCTGACATGGACCACTCCGACCGCAAGCAGCACGACCAGGGCCGGCGCCCGCTCAGCGTCGCCACCGACAACATGATGCTGGAGTTCTACAAGAAAGACGGGTAGGGTGATCTGCTCTCCCCAAAGATCCCGCCCACCCCAGCTTAAGCTCCGCCTCTTCACTTGACAGTGTTGATACTTTGAGGAGATACAAGGCACCGTATGGTAAACTGCAGAATTTTCCGGTATCATGCTGTGATACGTGACACCATGTGAACTTACTCAGCGGGCCGTTCTCCGGTCTGTTGTGTGCTGTTTCCATCATGGTCCCCTCATGCGCATCCTGGGATACTTCCTCCTTCATACCTTCCAGCATTCCGGAAGATTCCAGATGAGATCGTATTACATTCAACGCACTGTAGAAACACAGCTTCTGGTTCAGGAAGCTGCTGAAGAGTCAGACCTAAACCAAAAGACTGACACAAACCAGATCAGACCAGATCAGATCAATCTTTTTCTCTCTTCTGTTTTTTTCTCCTCCTGGGCGTCTTACCACGACCTGTTTTTAGCATCATTCTGTTCCTCATCCATCTTGCACACACTCTCGCTGGAGAGACCCAGTTACATACTCCCATGTGCCTGCACAGTGTCCGCTGCCATCCCTGTGTGTGCGTGCACGTGTGTGTGCGAGACAGAAAATGTGTGTGTCCGCACTAAGGATGATAACCAGTCTGTGTGTGACTGTGATCAGCGCGTGGGTGTGTTTGCCTGTACACGGCTGTGTGTCACACGGAGAATGCGTGTTTGCAGTTTGAGTGTTTCTGTGTGGTCCGATTTAATGAGGAGAGACAGTGTGTGACCCTGCTGCTGGACATTAAGGGTTTGAGCAGGTACGTGTGTATGCGCGTGTGTATGTGTGTATCTGTGTGTGTCACAGAGAGATGCATTGAGAATGTGTGTGTGTGTGTTCTGTGAGCCAGTGTGTGATTTTGCATTGTAAGCTTGTGTGTGTGTGTGTGTGAGTGTGTGTGTGTGCATGAGAGAGAGAGAGTGTTTCTGCATTGAAGCTGAGAGCTGCCACATGTCTGGTTGCCTGAGCGGTGAGTGTGAGTTTGCTCCTTTCAGTGGCTCGTTTCGGGTCTTACCAGCACCGACAGTGGGGGTAGCGGTGGGGGCTGGGTCCCGGCCCCTCCCTCTTCCGTCACAGGTCTCTGCACCGAGCTCTCGGCTGGCAGCTCATAGACGTGCTCCGAGGGTTCTGCCACTGACACAGCTTCACCGCTCACTTCCTGTGGTTTTAGATCGTCGAGCCGTATCCCTGGCAACAGGCTGGGTGGGGGGGGACAGTATTTGTACTTTGCTTATTGCCCGCCCGCTGAGATTTCCTTCAGCTGGAGGTGGGCGAGATGGAGGCCCCCGCCTCACGCTGCCGCAGAGCAGAGCGGAAAATTACCGGCGCCCACATGCACGGTGACATGCACATTGACATGCGCGGTGACATGCACGGTGACATGCACGGTGACATGCGCGGTGACATGCACGGTGACATGCGCGGTGACATGCGCGGTGACATGCGCGTTGCCGCGTCCACGCACACGCACCCTAGGTGAGCCCTGCCCGTCAGATGCAGCCCCTGCGCTGCGGCAGCTCGGGGTGGGGTGGGGGCAGTGATAACACTGCTGCTGCCTGGGTTATCTTTGCTGCAGACCTCTCATCTTGTATCCCAAGGGGGATGTTGCCCTAATTAAAGCAAACGAGGTTGGCGCCACCGCCTGCTTGCTGGGAGTGCGTGTCGCTCTGCGGGAGAGAGTCTGCTTCCCTGCGGGCCCATCCCGCCCACCCTCCGCCCCCAGCCCATGCCCCGGTCACCCCCCCCCCCAGTCCCAAGCNNNNTCCCATTCTCAGTCAACTTGGCCCTGGTTTCATCTGCTCCTCCTGCTGCAGTCTGCTGCTGTGATGCACGTGCTTATCTCAGAAGTCTTGCTCTTTCTCATTCTTGATTATTCTGATCTTTCTGTTTGCCTTACTAACGCAGCATACGGAAGATACAAAGGTATGATATGACTGCTCTATTCTCCATCTCACTCTCTTCATGTAGCTTCTGTCAGTGTTACTATAGTCTCTGTCTCTCAGTCTCTGTCAGTTCTAAAGTTCCCATCATATCTCAGTCACTGTCAGTGCTAAGGTAGTCTCAGTATCTCCATCTCTGTAAGTGTTAAAATAGTCCCTGTCTCAGTCTCTGTCATTGTTATTGTAGTCTCAGTCTCTCCATCTCTGTCAGTGTTAAAATAGTCTCTGTCATTGTTAATGTAGTCTCAGTCTCTCAGTCTCTGTCAGTGTTAATATAGCCTCTGTCTCAGTTTCTGTCACTGTTATTATAGTCTCAGTCTCTCCATCCCTGTCAGTGTTAATATAGCCTCCGTCATGTTTTGGCACAGACACCATACACTCACAACCCTGTCTGATGCGTTCAGCTTGCCCTTTGCTGCTTGTGTTGGATTTGGGTGTGTTGTCTGCTGTTATAAATTTTGCCATGATGTAACTCATGTCTCCGAAACCCCCACCCCTCCCCTGGCCTATTGCTTCCTGCCTGATGTAACTGATGTAACACTGTGTTTGTGTTTGTCTATTTATGAATTTTACTATCTTTTATGATCTTTTTGTGGTTATATTTTGAAAAATGTCCACAGTAACTTGCTTAAATGCATCATGAATATCTTCACAGAATAGCTTAATTTTTTGTAATAAAGGTTTTTTTAACATAAGATGCATAACATATTATCAGTTTTCATTCCTGTAGTTTTTGTCCAAGAGGCGTTAATGAGTTAATGATAAATTCTATTATGGTGAGAGTCAGCACAGTGCATTCTGGGATTAATGATTTTCCGAGGTTCTATAATCCATAAATCGACTGGACTGGATACATTGCGGAATGTGTGAGCCCCCTAACCGCGGCGCTGCGTTTGCCCCTGCTACAGCATGGGTGTCCGGGTGATGGACACTTCATGGGTAACCCGCAGGGGCTCCTCTACCCTGGCCCGCAAGACGTCCTCCACCCCGCCTGGCGCCCAAGCCCCCGACACCCTCATCCCTGAGCTGCCTGCCGAGCCGGGCCCTTCCTCTACCCCGTCCCCCGCCGCCGGAGACCGAGCCAGGTAGGCCGCTGCTCTGACCCCCCTGGTTTATCACCCCCCAGCCTTTCAGCATTCCTCCTCTCCCACACTTCCCTCTATTTCTCCACCCTTCTTTCCCCAACGTTTTTTCCTCTGTCTCCCCTTTTTCTCACTCTTTCTCTCTTTCCTCTCCCTCACTCGCTTCGCAAGGATTCATCTCGATCTGTTTGAGCTCATGTTGCCCTTGTTGCTATGGGTTCCGATGGGGGGGGGGGGGGGGGGGGGGG
>JAODKF010000050.1:15105881-15118853 GCA_026779585.1 Mormyrus proboscirostris | reverse complement strand
AGAACAGAGAACAAGCTTAGGTACATATGAAGTTTAAAAAGGGCTTGATGCCTTATGGCTTTGACAGATTCACACGCAAGAAAAATGGGAAAAAATGTGATTCTCGGTACTCAGACTCATATTCTATTACAGTGATTTACATACTAAACCCATTTCTCATGCTACTGCATTCATTCTCTTCTGGGTTCCTCATCTGTTGGGCAAAGCAGTAAAACTATACATGTCTCTTCTTAAGAAATACTCCTTATGTTTCATTACTTGCTAAGCACAGGATAGGATTATAATGACTGGCTGACTGCTGGCTCTGTGGGTAACACAGCTGCCTCACAGCTCCAGGCCTTCTGCAATCTGCAGTACTTGCGTGTTGAGTTTGCATGTTTAGTGGTGTGCCGGGCTTCCTCCAGCTACTCCAGTTCCTGTGGGATCCCATGCAAGCTCAATGCAAGCTTCACCACCAGCGTCTGAGACAAAGTGAAATAGGCTGGCTAAGTCAGCGCCCCCTCAGAAGGTGGCACCCTAGATGGCCGCCTATGTCGCCTATAGGATTGAGGGGCGCTGCTTGCTAAGTCAGCGCCCCCTCAGAAGGTGGCACCCTAGATGGCCGCCTATGTCGCCTATAGGATTGAGGGGCGCTGCTTGCTAAGTCAGCGCCCCCTCAGAAGGTGGCACCCTAGATGGCCGCCTATGACGCCTATAGAATGGAGGGGCACTGGTATAGAGACATTCAGTCACAAAAACAGGTCTCTTAGATGCCTAAAGCAGGGTTCTTCCAACCTGGTCCTCGATTCCGAATCCAGGTCGTGGTTTCTGTTCTCCCAGGTAGTTAGTTTAATTATAGCTTATCCTGATTGGCCACAGAGGCTTCACACCCCACCAGAAAATCAGCCATGTTTGGACCTTGAGGATTGTGGTTTGAGTAGCCCAGAAGCAACGGGCATGAGGCAGGGAACAACCCTGGACAGGGGGCCAGCCCATCACAGGGCACACTCACACACTGTTACCTTTCACTCACACATGCACACCTACGGGCAATTTATTAACTCCAATTAGCCTCAGCATGTCTTTGGACTGTGGGGTAAACTGGAGTACCCGGAGGAAACCCCACGACGACTCAAGAAGAACATGCAAACTCCACACACATGTAACCCAGGCGGAGACTCGAACCCGGGTCCCAGGGGTGTGAGTGCTAGCCACCGCACCATGTTGCCCCATTCTAATCTGTTCCTTTTAGTAATAAAACCCATTTTGCTTGCCCTCGGACCTTCTGTGACGAATAGTGTGACACGGCGTTCCAGATATTCAAATAAAAGGAGAAGATTAAAACTAAGATAAGAGAAAAATTGGTAACATTTGAGGGGACACAAAAAATGGAGCAGTACATTCTTACTTAACTTATTAATTAATCAGAAAGTGTTATTACATACTGATGCCATGTTTGTTCATCATTAACAGTCATTACAGTTCATGCATTTTATGCAGTTTCTATATTTGTTCATGATTAGTACTTGAGTAGTACCTGAGTTACTTAGTTAAGTATGCTCCATCGAGTAAAGTGTTTCCACAAAATAAGATAAATAAAAACATGAAACAAATTAAGAAACAAGTGGACTTATGAAGGCTGAATGATAGAAGTGTGTTCTTGAACAAACTAATGCTTGGAGGTTAAGTGCTTCCAAAGTCTAGGGGCCATCACAGAAAATGTTTAATCACTTTTGGTATTTTGTCTGGACTTCGGAACAGTCATGTGACCAGCCGGATGGAAATGCAGAAGCCTCGCACGGCGCACTTAAACACGGAGACAATGAGGCTAAATTTCATTTTTCAGTTTTATTGCTTCCTAGTGATGTGAAAAGGAGGGAATTTGCGACTATGAACTTAAGGTTACCAGGGTTACAGGAACTGCAGTGTTGAAGAACTTAAGGTTACGATCTTACCAGGGTTACAGGACACTGGAGAACTGCAGAGTCGAAGAGCTTACGACTATGAACTTAAGGTTATGATCTTACCAGGGTTACAGGACACTGGAGAACTGCAGAGTCGAAGAGCTTACGACTATGAACTTAAGGTTACGATCTTTCCAGGGTTACAGGACACTGGAGAACTGCAGTGTCTAAGTACTGCAGTTCCATTTCACCTTTCTTCCGAATTCCTAATATTCAGTTCTTTGCTCTTGACACCTATATTGTTTAACATCATGAAAAGAGTGAACAATGCCTGCTGTTGTGTATGCAGCACAGCTATGTGTTCCCACTGTTTCCGGTTACGCCAGGTGTCCCTTAATCCTCAGCAATCTCTATTCATATTTCCATATATCAGTGAAACCTCTCAACAGCAGCCAATCGACCAGTCGGACAGGATCTTCTAGAAGAACTGTGGGCGGGACCCAGTGCAAGCAGGAAACACAGGTAGAGGAAAAATTAATGAAAAATGAACATTAAGCACACATAGTATTTACTTAGCAGAGATTTTTATCCAAAGTGACATAGATTGAGAAAACAGGGTCCCTGAAGCATTTGGGGGTAAAAGGTCTTATTCAAGGTCCCAGCAGTGACATCACTCTGTTGACCCTGGGATTTGAATCGGCAAGCTTCCGGTCATTGGCACAGCATAACCTGCTGGGCCAAACACCACCCCCATAAAATAAGGTTCTCATATAATACATTATAAATGCATTGAATGCATTTTTCTATATGCAAGCTATATTGATAGTTTTCCAGATTTTAAAGTAAACATAGACATTTAACATACATGTAAACAAATACATTTCCATGCTCGGGTGCTGTGATTTAAAGCAGCTCACCCTATATAGTGCAGGTGGATGTTATATAGGGGGAAACAGTGCTATGCAACAGGGACCTTTCTAGCAATGGAACTGGGAGAATTTGCGTTGCACATCTATGCCCTCAGTCTCAGGAAAAAAACACGCAGAAAGACGTCCTCAGAAAAAGACGCAGACTCTGCACATCCCAAAAATGCAGACACCCATGCTTCGCACTCCGCCTGCTGGGAGTAACCCTAAACCGTGTTTTCTCTTGCTCTACTGGCCAATCTAGCCCGTCTTCACAAGCAAGTCTAACTTCACCAAACATAACCCTTCGCATTACGTTACTCGCCAGCCCGGCAAACACCATCTTTACCGGAGAGCTAAGCACTCGCCGAACCTCATTTACATTTTCTTGCTCGTTGCCGTGGCGCCTGCTTACCCAGAACAGTGAAAATCCAGGGGTGAAACTCACAGTCCTGTTCATACCTTTGATTTTTGCTCCAAAGAAGCAGAGGTTTTATTGGTTCTGCTGTAGTTAAAAAGGCAAAACCAAATTTTATTCATTCAATAAACTGCAAAACCCTTACCTCCACATGGCCTTCTCCGAAGGTACTACCTGGTAGCTGGAGATGCGAAATGGAACTGGAAACGATCTGCCTAATTTACACATTTTAAAATGCTATTGTGTGTACTATGATAATGTGCCATCTCGATATTTTCTAAGAGCCTGGTCCTTTGAGTCGGAGAGAGGTGTAGTTTAAGTGCTATTTGCACTTGGCTGGGAATTGAGCTGATTCACAAGACAAGGTATAATGTTTCATATAAAATGCATATCTTTTGAAAGTTCGCGCTTTTTGGCGGTTGCGGTTTGGTTGGATGCCTTGAGGTGTCTGCATGATGACCATGGTGAATTCTGATGAACATTTTGATTTAGGTGGATTTTTAATACTGCAGACAAGGAGTTAAAAACTGTGGGAATGATTCTATAAGGTTATGACTAATCAAAACAAGGACTGACTGGCGCCGGCAGGGCAGGGTGACAGAATTGAGACAGATAGAGGAAACAGACAGAGAACGTGAGTGGCCTTCACTTATCTTTAGTCTTCCAAAAGGATAAGTGCTAACCAGCTGACTAGAACAAACGTCAAACACGTAATACGTGACGGGACGGAAGGTACAGAGAGAGGGGGGAAAAGGCCCAAACGAGCTATAAAGGAATCAAGCTGATACACATGGTTGAGCTTCTTACTGTACATGCTGAACGTATGTCAGACGGTCGCTCCAGATTGCAATCGCTTAGAGAATAAACTTGGACCTGCAACTTCTCCACGTCTCAGCTGTGAATCTCTTCTGATCAACGGACCCGGTGGAGACGGCGTACTCCAACAAAACTTAGTAGTTTTTTTTTTCCTCTATTAAAATATTTTGCCTCGGACACGTCTGTTCGTATCCGTACAGACATTCGATCCCTGACGATGAGAATCAGATGCGCCATCATGACACGACAGGGTCGCTTCGTAATGGATCACTTAAATGTTGGAGCTGCATGGAGGAGCTATGTTATCAAAATCTTGGCCACACCAAAGTAAATATTTAGCAATATATGCGAGATATCAGCAGACGACATGTATCAGCGACATTCATTTTAGATTGAGTATACTGCTTCCGATTTAAGCACGGATTGTTTCCATGGATCGTCATCGCCACGATGTTTCACGCAAAACAGCCCGCGGCGCTGCAGGTACACATAATGGAATAATTCATAAGAAAAGCATTCAATGACATGCAACGTTAATAATAAAATAAGACATTTGCATTGAACTAATCTTTAATATGCTTCTTTGTAGTTTCACAATACTATCAGTGCATTTCACATGAACATGCAACTCCAAGTTACCTATAGACTATTTGTCATCACTGTCAGAATAGCTATGGCATATTTTCTACTATTATCGTTGCAGTCCAAATAATTAAGTGCGCAAAGTAAAAAGTCACAAATGATGTTTAACCCAATAACACCCAAGGAAGTGTGGCGGCAACCAACGCCAACAGACTGAAAAGTGACAGCAATAGCACGAGACAGCGTGCGGTGGTGCAGATCCGCGCATGACGGTCTTGTAGCTGATTCTGTTCATTGGCAATGGTCGAAGCCGTACTAAATGTATCCTGCTCACTCATCGGTCGTCCCTGGTTGCTTATAATAAAAATCTGAGAGTCATAGTTGCTTAATTGCCGCCCGGAGCAAGTGCTCAAAGCAAATCTCATTTGTTGCAGAGCCATCCCGATGGTTGACTGCGTGTGATGCGCTGCTCCGTACTCAGTGGGACCCTGAGTACTAAAACAATTGGATGCAGTCCTGGTTGGATGGATCACAGGCACTTCAAGGGTCTGTCCATCGTCTACAGTCTTGCCGGCTTCCACAAACGGTTGTCCTTTAATAACGAAAGTCATGTGTCTGCAGACGGGACAAATGATGTTCTGTCTAGTGATCTGACTGCCACCGCCGTTCCCGATGACCAGGGTCTTGACCAAGCAGTCGTGGCAGAAAACGTGCCCGCAGCTGAGGGTCCTCTCCGCGCCCGTGAAGAGCTCGTAGCACACGGGACACTCGATATCCAGCAAGTCCTGTACGTCGGCTTGGCCCTGAGGTAGTCCCATTTTCCGATGATGAACCCTGTATTTTAATAACAACCGTTCTCGCAACTAAGCATCTCAGTATAAGTAAGGGTTTCCCTTCACGCTTAGGTTTTGATATCTGGACCAGGGTTCTGGTCCCATGCGCGCCTCCGCGAAGTTCTTCCCCGACCGAATCCCCTCTGAACGCCGTTTTAAGAAGGAGAAGGAAAACACGCCGCTTAGGGCTGCGCTTTTCCTACCTGGACTCTTGGTTGTCGTTGCGAAAAAAAAACTTGCCAAACAGGATTTAGTATTTGAAAAGGAAGTACACATCTCTGGTAGGTGGAGAGGAACAAGCATCTTGCAAAGTTTCAGATTTTGCTTTGATAGGCGTATGTGGTGATCAGAAGTGCCCAGTTTACCACTGATCTAGCATGTTATCTAAAATCGGCCAATTATTTGTATATTATGGCCTATTACAAAAACAAAACACTTGTAAACAGCATATTTTAATTTTTATTTGGAAAAATTGCGCTCTTAGGCTATTAAGCGAATAGCATTTCAGTCAATGGCCATTTATTAATTTATTATTTATCAATTCATTATTTGCTATATAAATTTCCTAACGACTTTGTTGTGTTCCTGCTTTTAGATTGAGATTACACATTATTATAGCCATCAGATCCGTCGGTGTTTGGTTACTGTTTACCATCTAGTGGACGAAAGTGGTACAATACAGGGTGGTACGATCGGAGCCGCCAGTCATATAGGCGATATAGGCCAATGCTGCGGGCGCCAGTTAATTATCCACAGGGGCGTCCGAAAAGACGTGGATTATTTAAAGTACGCTATTTTTTACACATATTATTTTAAAACTATAAAAATTTTATTTCTTACAAAAACAAAGAATAATATAGGCCCGACCACACAGTCCATTAAGTTGCCCCTTTCCCCGGGGTGATTCACTGACCGTGAAATGTCATTAAAAAACAGACGACGAGCAACAGTAGCCCCTAAATTCAAAAATATAGTTATGCTGCAAGAAAGACCGAAGCCATCTGGCGCCCAGGGCAGATAAAAAAGGCAGAAACGGGGAGTTAAAGACAGAGGTAGGGTGATAAACGAATAGACTGTCTATTGCTTATAGTGCAGAGTGTTACTAACTTATTTTGGATAGCATTTGCTAATCTAATAAATAAACCAGGGAAGGTTTGGAGAATAACATTTATTATTTTTGAGGAATGATGTCTCCGACGGTACCAAACTCCACAATTCTTGAGTTTTCAAGACCATGTTGTTGCAAATCGGCTACTTAAGCATTTCCAGCAATATTTAAAGCATTCAGGATAATCCAATATTATTTGTAGGCCCAATAAATCTTTCGATGTCGGCTATTTTCTTTATTGTTCCATTTTATATAATGCCGTATTTATGTTGTATGTATAATTTGTTTTATGTAAATTGTTTCTCTAATACTGCATGTTTGTGGGGGATTGTTTCCGATTGTTTCTAAGAACAAAAAAAACCCTCAAAGAAAAAACCCTATTTCTGTAAGAGTTAGTATATGAATACAATGTTTGGTGGTGGAACTGGTATCGACGCACGGGGCGCCAGCTAAATCTTGCCTAGGGCACCAAATTGGTCAAGGTTCTGGGTAGGATAAATATACTTCAACAAGCCCTGTACGGAATAAGGGATCTTAGGTAACTACGGGCCATATGAGAATCACACAGCACTGTACCACGTATCACGGGCCAGGCATACCCACACATTGGCCTGTGTAGTCACCAGTTCACCCGCGTATCTTTAATGGAAAACCTAAACACGTCGAGAATCTGCAAACTCCACAGTCACAGACACACATTACTTGGGTGAGATTTGAACACCCTAGCTTCGCTGGAGGTTTGAAACCTAACCCACAATAAATATTAGGCTATTTTAATTAAATAATATCGCTCTCGTATGCAGCATATGACTACAATAACTTTGTAAACCGACATGTCTGACAAATATCACATTTAGATAATAAAACACAGCAACCGTGCATTATAGGATGAGACATGAAACATGACATAGATAGGATTTATAGGAAATAGGAAAGTATCTGCTTAAAGTTGAATATTCCTCATATGGACAATGTTAGCGAATAAATTATTTGACATAATAGAAATCGTTAATTATAAGGGGACAAACCCCAAGACAAGCAGCGCATGAAGCATTCACGAGTACGGAATACACAAACATTAGTGAGATGGAACGGAAATATAATAATAGCCGAAAATAAAGAGTGATCGGAGTATTTCTTTACAAATACTGTTTATATGTGAGAAAAGAGACCATTGATTAAATGAGGAAATACAGTACAAGGGATTATTTGATACACTCAACGGCCAGGCAGGGATTCTGGACATGCACCGTGGCGATGACGCAATTGCGTGCGGCTGCGTGCCTGTCCGCCGCCTGGCCTGCTGCGGAGCGCGCTTCGCTCGGGATCGCGCAGGCGTCTCACGGACAGTTGACGGCGAGCCGCCGCATGAAAGAGCCGGGTGTGTGCTGAAAACCGACACGGAGGCGCGATCGGGTCGGACATGCTCAGGTACGGACCGCGTATTTCACCCGATGCGTGCGTTGCTAAATAAAAAACGAGCTGTGTTTAAAGGGAAACTGGCCTTCTGGGGGAGCGGGGAAAGGGGAGGAGGGGGATCCAGCGACTCGATGACAGCACGGCCGACTCGGGCTGACGTGTCGTCTCTTCGGCTTTAGGCGTGAGAGGCCAGCTGATCGCCAATATTACCGATGGTTTCCCTCACCCGGGCTGGGTTTGCCTTGGTACCGTTGTGCGGCGCTACACGGTTGAATGGATGTCTGCCCGGTGGCGGTATGGGGATCTATAAACGACACACACCGGAGGATGCTATAGTGCCCGGATTTATACTTTAGCTAGGTGTATTTGGCTAACGTGTTGCTTTTTAGTAAATACGAATTTATCGGTTTTTTTTAATGCCAAACCGTCAATGTGAAAAAGCTAGCAAGACACTGAATACTAACCATCCGACGGGAGTTAATGTTAATGCGCGATGATGTCAGACCGGTGCTTTAAGCGAGCCTTACGGTTTGGGCAGGCATGCCGGAATGATTTATATGTGTGTGTGTGTGTGTGTGTGTGTGTGTGTGTGTGTTCGTCATTACACGTATGTCTTCCCTCATCCCCTTTCCAGTCCGTTGAGCTGCTGTCATCACCGTCGATCGCATCGGATCGGGTCACGCATTTGCATGAAAATCATCCCCTTTCCCTTCGGTCATGACGGAGCCCTGCTGTAGGCTAGGGGAAAACCCAACGTGTGCCAGCCCTGACTGACTGAGCAAACAGCGAGCGACACCCACTCAAGCTCCATTCACCCCTTACCTTGTTTATTTCACTATCCAGAGATTCATAACTTTGCTACAAGACCAGAATTGGTGTATTTGTCACGTCTATACCAGCAGTTCCCGTTTTTATGTGTTTCTGTAGATCAGTCTCTTTAATACTCTAATCACTACAATAAGCCCGGTTCCTATAATTCCGAAGCTGACCTGCCATTGCCGAAATTATAGCTCTGTGTGAGATGGATATGAATACACCACCCCCCCCCCATTTCTTTTCCTGAAGAGAATCTCTTCTAGGAAGACTCCCTAATATGATTCATTAAGCTGTCTGTGAAATATATCGGAATAACCCTCCCCGGGTTGGAGAGCCTGAGTAAAGTTTCTCTGGGGCTGGCCGTGGCCGCGGCATCCAGATGGCCCTTGGGCTGGCAGATCTTATCCTGGCAGCGCTCCTGGAGCGGATGGACGAGGTGGAATGTGCCGTAGACCGGGGAGATGCTGTACCAGCATCCCAGAGTCTGTCGTGTTTCCCTGCAGTGTGGCAGTAGAATCGGCGCACCCCCACGGCCGTTTCCGGAAAGCCCCCCCCCCCCATTTTTCTTCCCTCACGCCGCCGTGTCCACCTGCCATCTGCGTTCTGTGTCATCCTCCACCATGGATGGGAGTGGCCAAGATGTCTCCTGGGTTTCCTTGGCAACGGCGGCTGCCTCTTCACGTGGTCACGGGTTCAAGTACACGTCCTACTCCCAGGGTTTCTGGGAAGGGGGAGGATCTCTGTTTTTCCTCGGCTGGTCATTAACTCGGCTGGATGTCTCTGTCTTTTCCCCCAAGGAGGGATGGCTGTCTTATATATTGCAGTATGCTGTAGGCTGTGTGCTAAACAATTAATTATTTATGCTGTTATGGACATATTTTTAGCCATTGGCCCCGATAGTCATGATAATGTGGTCGTCCCATTTCAAGTGTCTGCGCCCCAAAACTGGCTTTCCTATGCTGTTCAGCGGGGTCATGTCTGTCCACCTCCCACTCGTGTGACCAGCTTCAAACAATAGAGCACCGTCCCCGCAAGACAATGGGGACAGGACAATGGCCCCTCCTGGATTTTGTATTTACTTGCACTCTCCTTCCACCCTTTTCCAAGGTGACCGGTTGGATTTGCTGCCATAATATGTGTTGAAAAAGCAAGCAGTTGAAAGGGCAATTTTCTGAGACTGCTTGTTTGCAAATCGTGGCTCTGTGATCTGCTAAACATTTCTTTCTATCCAGTGGGACTGTGTAGAGTTTAAAGAAGAGTTTCTCAGATATGAGAAGACAGAATGGCCCACACTGCTCACATTAAGAGGCAGGGGGGAGGCGTTCGCTTAGCATGATGTTAACGTATTTTTGTTGTTAACCGAAGTCATCAGAGTACAGACATTATTCCAGGTCATATGTAAGCGGGTAACCTCAGTGGTTCATAAATAACCCACTGTGCCAATGTCCACTCGATTGTTCTCTTGCTCCCTTTTCTGGGTCGGTGTGTCCCTGCCAACACAAATTCAGCCCCATCTCCCAAGCTCCACCCACACTGAAAATTATTGGCCATTGGACATCGTAACATGAACGACTGACAGGCAGCAAAGACATTCATGTCCTTCACCTAACGAATTAGCATGTTTCTTGGAGTACCTTAACTAGAGACAGTGTGCTGGAGAAGCAGGGCTCCAAGCTTCAGTGATGCGGTGGAGGTGATTGAGACAGGAGGCTCATCTTCTTCAGAAAAGTATTTGTTTATTTTTCTTTCTAATACTCTGATAAATCTTGGCTTTCAGTCAAACGCATGTTACTTTTATGCATAACTAAATGTCATCTGAGATCATAGATGAGGTGTGATTGCTTCATGGCGTATGGTCTGCCTGCTTTCGTTGGTCAAAAGCGCTGCAGGGTGAGTCACATGACCATCCTGGCCGAGGGTGCAGGGCGCCTGGCGCATCTGTCGTTGAGACCCCATGCAGGTGCTCGGTTCCGGGCCGTGCCAGAACGTTTACAGACGGCGGAGGAGCACAAGTAGTGATGAGAGCCAAGGACCCGGTTCTGGAATTTGGCAGGTTTCAGGGATGCTGTGACAGATTGTGTGCTTTTATATATATATGTGTGTGTTTGGTGTATTTTTCTGAATGTGCCCCTCCCCGTATATTTCTCTATATATATTTGTTTTTTATTGGCTGGCAGGGGAGTTGATAAGAGAAAGCAGAAGGTTGTTTCAGCAGGAAACAATGGTTCCCTGGGCTTGTTGTAACTTCTCGGTCTGAAATAACTATGCATGTGTTTGTGTGTGGGGTGGGGTTGGGGGTTTGGGGTTGGGGGGGAGGTGCACATGCATCTGCTTGAAACCCCAGCAGGCCCCAGTGCTTCATCTCCTCAATCTCTTCTCCTCATCTCCTCTCTTCTTCTCCTCGCAGATTCATCTGCCATGGAAACAGAGACGAAACCAAAATTCTCCTCAAAAGATGAGGAAATCGATTACTGGAAGTCGCTCTCGCTGAAGTACAAGAAAAGGTACGGGACCTGGCACCGGGGTCACTGGAGTCTCGCTTCGTCTGGGGAACCGCATGTTTTGGTGGCGCGGTCTGTTGGGGCTTTCTGTGACAAAATTAGGCCAGCACCTCCCTTCATTATGCCCAGAGATGGCAGATATTTTAGTTTTCCTCTGAGTTGTAGGTAATACTCTTAATCATTTCTGTTGAAATCCCACATGAGATTTCCCTACATCCGGGGGGCTATTTTTATGATTCTTGTTATTACTTTAGTGAATTTAGTTGGCTTCTCCGTTTTCATTATGGCCTTGTTTGCACATGCTAACGGGAATTAGCACCCTTTACAATGCCCTTCCACATCTGCCGGTTGAGCTGAACAGCAGATGAGCTTAAACACTCCCTAGCAGTTACGCAACCCCCACGTTCAGCCCAGGTTAAACCAGCACGCATGGATTTGTGCGAGTTTGCTGTTGGACCGTATCCGTCCAGACGAGAACAGACATAGTGAGTGACAGATTCACCCAGAGACTGATGTTCCAGCTTCAGGCTGCATGGCTGGAGTCTATAATAGCACTCAGGATGGTGCTGAAACTCATCTGTAAAGATGACAAGATCGACTACTGGAAGGCTCCGGCAGAAGTTTGGCCTTTAAAAGTGTGGCCAATAGTGGTAGTAACTGAAGATTTCAGGAGTTGGGGAAGTAGATTCTCGTTAACTGAAATCCACCTCTGTGTCGTAAAATTCAGTTGATGACACAAGCTAAAAGCAAATCTTATGCGTTACTGGTTGGGGTTCCTGTCGCATGGCTGCAGCATTGCGGGATTTCAGGCTCCTCTGACACAGGCGTGTAAACACGGCTGGATAGCAGCCCCTTTGCCAGTGACTGGGAACACCCAGGGCCTCGTCCTTGTGTTTATATAGACAGGAAATTGCTGTGGACGAACAGAGACCAAGGTTGTTTGTGTTTACAGTAAACTGGATTGTTTGGATAACTACAGTCTGAGCTTTGCCTTGTGCTCAATGCTGCAGAGTGGTTGCTGAATCTGTAGCCCTATTGTGTTTTAGGCCTCATTTTGAACTATGTTGTTTTTTTTAGCATAATTTCCATTGGACCACACTGTACTGTTTATAAATGACACCATTTAAAGTTGGATGGTATTTCAGAAAGCAGGATTTTTTCATTAGACAGATAACTTGATCCAAATGTCACTTACCTGTCCTCCTATTGGAGTTTTCAAGCTAGGCTTAAGTTATCCTGCTAACTGGGAAATTCTGCTTTGTGGACTAGGGACCTAGTAAAAGAACCTTCATGTTACATGCTGCTAATGACCCAAGAAATGTGTCTCAAGTCTCAAAATAAATATTTTGAGGGTCAGAGATACCCATAGTTGTTGCTGTTTCAGAAAGCCGTTTTGGTTGAGCTTGGAATCTTTAAATATACAATCCCCTCCCCAGTTATCAGGATGCCCAGGAGGAGCTCCTTGAGTTCCAGGAAGGCAGCCGGGAGCTAGAGGCCGAGCTGGAGGCCCAGCTGGGGCAGGCAGAGAACCGCATCCGGGACCTGCAGACGGAAAACCAGAGGCTGAAGGGCGAGGTGGAGACCCTGAAGGTAGGAGCGAGAGCCCTGGGAAGCTTGTGGATTCGGGTGTTCGTGGATATCATCCAGTGTATCCCGGGTATCATCCAGTGTATCCCGGGTATCATCCAGTG
>JAODKF010000050.1:15059614-15070263 GCA_026779585.1 Mormyrus proboscirostris | reverse complement strand
ATCAAACCAAAAGTACAACACGTTAAATTAATGAATGACACCTTGCGATGGAAAGATTTTACTATGCCCTCCATAGCTGTTTCTCGGTTAAATACATGTTCTGATATTAAAAACAGGAAAACTGAAATAAAGAAAAATGATTATAAATAAATAAATAGACTACATATGCACGCAATTCCAAATATAAATACCAATACACTTTAAACCTTGACAGTTTACATTTGCACATTTCTGCGTATTTTGGATTTTAATTTCAGACGAAAATACCCATGTTTGGTGTAAGTAAGGTTTTATAATTGGTTTTACTGCATGGTTTGCAGAAATGGTTTGAGATGTTGGTATAAGCTATCAATGTTTTATGCTTTATCTGTTACAGATTGGCACAAAATGTTTACAAGGGGGTAAAATGGTTGCCTTCACATGAAAGCTTGTACCCTCTGATAAAAAAAAAAGTCATGCAAACCAAGTAAACTTTCATAGTTTACATGTGCAATGTAAGTCTGGTGTGATAACTTAAAGAAATACAATACGTACGGCCTATCTCCACTAGTGCAGGGACCACAAGCAGTGACAAGTACGGGCGAGTGTAAGCACCAGTTATAGCATTTTTCCATGATCATCGAGGAAGTCAAGGTCAAACCTTAAGTGCTGTTGCAATGGAAGGCAAAGTAAAAGTACGATAATATAAAATACAATGGTTGAGATTCCACCCCCGGACATGTTAAAAGGTACAGAAAAACAATGGCTGATCATGTGGATGAACAGCTATTGATGCGAAAAGGCAGCTACTCCTGACCTAACCTTCATTCCAATGTAGCTCTGCGATCGTGTCGCCTGTTGCAGGAAACGGGGCAACAGGAACCACAGCAATACAAGAGGTCAACAGGTGAATCACTGAAACGGGTGCAGGACGAAATGACAAGGTGGGACTCCATAATATTCAATGACAATGATGAACTGAAATACAGAACCGCAGACTCGGAGTGGTGGTACAATCACCAAACAAACAAGGGGTACGTCCCGGGATGCTCCGACACGGAGCTCAAGCTGCGAGTGTCACAACACCAGACTTGGCACATGACGACAGAGCGGCCGGGGAACATGACGATGCTTAGGACCCGCCCTGAGGCTGCAAAAGCACATCCCGGGGGCTCCGAGAGGGAGCCTCCAAATATCTGTCCAGGTCCCCCACCACCTGTGATGCTGGAAGATTTCCCCAATTTCTCATTTTTAAGCTCGGCCAAAAAAAAAAAAAAAAACACCTAAATCCTGACATCTTCCATATTAAAACACTTTCTTTGAATTCATGCTACAACATCAGGTAACTGCTTCACATTCACGTTTCGAATGAAAGAGGAAAGGAGTCCTGGAGCCCTAAGGCCTAAGCACCCTTAGATAAAACATCAATACATGTTTAAATACGAAACACAAAAAAGTGAAGTGGGAGGACATTAAGCACTTCCCTTCACGGGTGAACTTGGAATTCCTTCTTACAACATGCATATACTTACATGTATAATTATACAACTCGCTGTCTGGGCCCTCAGTGCTATCTGGACATGCTTAGATACCTTAAATGCAGAGGTGGCAACATATCTCATTGCATTCTCGCACACTTTTTGTAAAGGGCGTCCGCCGATAATAATTTGAATTCAGGCAAACGGTTCAATGTGACAAAAATACACGCAAACACATCAGGTTCCCCAGGACTTGGACCTGTTCTTAAATCCTGGACCAAATGCTTCTTCAAAAACCCCACGGGAATATACCAGGGTTTGGCTGCCGCGAAACCTTGGGTCTCCCAGGCAGTCTGGATGTCAGCCTGTGACTCGGCCTTCACAGAATGGGTGAGTCTGAAGCACAGCAAGCAGAGACGCTTTGCGGGATCTAACAGTGTTAAGATTTTCCTCCCCAACTTAGCACGCAGGATGTTCTGCTCTTTGATATTTGCGAAATATGTGAACAATACCAGGATAAAATTCATATAAAACATAAATTCTTAGGAGACCCACAACATACAAAAACTCACATCTAAAATGCACACTTACGGTTTCTTTCCTTGTACCCACGTTTAGGGAAAGAGATACTTCATACAGTACAGATTTAGCTCTTAAATACAGAGAGAGGGGGAAAGTGCATTTCTGGGATGGGTTGGAAGGAATTTTCCCACAAAACTGATAAACACAATAAAACAGCCCAATACCCTACAGAACTAGGCTGCTTTCCACGTCACTTGAATCTGAGCAACGTAAGTGTATATATACACACTGGTCTGTATATGCATATATATTACTCAATATTCAAGTTACTATACAGACCTTCATTTTCTCCTTAATGCTGGACACATTTTCCATCAATAAAAACCACGACAAAAAAAAGACACAGAAACTAAGGCTGCGGAAAGCAGGTTTCTTTAGGGTGAGCAGGGCAGGGGCCTGAATCGCTCCGACTGGTTAGTGAAGTAGGTGACAGCTGCCGTCTCGCGTTCTTCACCACCTATTCCTTCTGGCAGAATTAGCATCTATGCCCAAGATAGGCTGCGCCCCCATTTCCAAGACAACGGGGTGATCGATGGATGACTCAGCCAATGAGGGAAGAGAACGGGCCGGTTGGCAGCTGCTGTCTTTGCTTTAATTGGTCGCGGAGTATCTTCTTCAGTGTGAAAACAAGATGAGCAATCTGCAGCCCTTGTATGTGAGAACTGGAAGCTTTTCCCACCCACACTGTAGATGTGAGCCTCCCCTTAAGCACAGAGGGCAGCACTGGGAAGGTCCCGTCTCTTCAATAAATCATCGAGTGATGCCAGCGCCAGACATCAACATGCTTCTTTCCATAAAAACGACAACCGATTACCTCCTTTCCATTTGGTCACTGAGCCCAATTTAACAACTGGGATCTCAATATCCATACTGAGGCCTGCCAACAAAAAGCAGCAGGAGCCCCGGAGTGAGGTGGGATTCCGCCCCCTGGAGGCAGCGGTGGATATATGTCCCAATTTTTTTAAAAAAAAAAAAAAAAAGGAAAAAAAAAACAAACAACACAGGAGTGGCCCGGAGGACAACGGTGAGATGTCGGCATATCTGGCGAGTTGGGAGGGGGTGGTGATGTACATGTCTGGACGCTTCCAACAGCAACCGCTTCTCACATCCTTGACCCTCTTTCCTGAAGGATCTGTTGCAGAGAAGGATGGGGAAAGACAGGAAGTTAATCCAAAGATACAAAGACAGACTACTTATCTCACACCCTGATTTCATATTATTTTTTGGTTTAAAAAAATAAACAAACACCAACTCTGGCATACAACAACAATCCCAGAGTTCTATTTCTTACAACTGCATCAAATTTTCTTTTGCTATCAAACGCTTGCGTTATACATAGACAAACGTTATTGGGCAGTACTGCAGCCTTCTTTACTGGAATAGATTTGTTTTTCAGAAACTCTGCATACTCTTCACTGTCTCGCACATTTTTCTGTGTAGGACGCGGGTGTGTATAGCAATCTGGATCATCATTTTAAATTATAAGCGGTAAATATCTGCTTGTTTTTAACCATCCGTTAATGGCCAATTGTTGTTGTATTGGTTGATGCCGACAGCTGGTCAATACAAAATCATGTTTCCCACTACGTCTGGATCTGGAGAGCATCAGGGGACTGAGGAGAGGATGTCTCACCTTGGCTTTCTCTGTGGGCTCGATCACAAGGCCGTTGGTGGAATTGTTCAACTCCCGGGAGACCACGCAGAGGAACTCCGCTTGGTCCTCATTGCCGTAGTTGTAGGACGAGCCGATGCTGATGAGCTGAGGTCAGATGGAAAGATGAGATGAAGAAGGTCGTCTCCAGAGTGAGAGCTCTCAGGGAGAAGGAGATGACTTTTAGCTAACATGGGAATTTACCTGCTCAAACTTCCAGCCATCTGACATGGTAGAGACCATCTGAGTAAGTTCCTCCTCCTGACACTGCAAAACCCGGTACACATGCTTCACTGGACCCTGAGCATCAGGAGACACAGACGAGTGTTATTCTGCGCACGCATGATGTATACCGTAAATGCAAGACAACCATGCAAACAAACCGTTACACAATACACAAATGATGTTCTCATCCTCCCGTCCCTGGAATGATTGACTTTAGTGATACTTTACAATCTGCTGCAGAAGCATATAAACTGAAAGTAAATACTTCCGTGGTTTCCAATTTGTTTGCGCTCAAACAGGGTGTGTGTGCTGTTAGCGATAAACACAGGATGTTCATCTTGCTCACTTGTGATGTCCTGTTCTCATTGTCTCTTATCCTCTCCTTGACCAGCCGCACCAGAGACGCGATGTTGTAGAACTCTGCCTCCTCCAAAACACCTGTGATATGCAGGGAAACCAATGGCAAGAGGTCAGGGGGCAGGTAACACAAGTCCAGCCACATCTCCGGCCATCCATTATCCAGCAGAAAAATGGTAGGCTTATATTCTCCACAGGATGAGAAATTGTACCCCTAAAACTGTGTAAACAGGACTTCTCTACTTGTCAGGTGTTTTACTGTATCCATCCATCCATCTTCCATAACCGCTTGTCCTATTCAGAGCCACAGGGGGTCCAGAGCCTATCCTGCAGGCTATGGGCACAAGGCAGGGAATAACCCAGGATGGGGCACCAACCCGTCACAGGGCACACTCGCACCATTCACTCACACATGCACACCTACGGGCAATTTGGTAACTCCAATTAGCCTCACCATGTATTTTGACCATGGATGGAAACCGGAGTATCCGCAGAAAACCCCACAATGACATATGGGAAACACACAGACTCCACGCACACAGAACTCTGGAGGAGACTGGAACCTAGGTCCCAGAGGAATGAGGCAAAAGTGCTAACCACAGCACCATATTTTACTGCATATTTACAAAAAATACTAAAAATCCACAAACTTAAACAGGACCCAAGTTTAACCCGTGAACAGACCTCTTCCCCTTAAGGCACAAGCCCATCAGCACCTTGCATACCTTCTTCAGCCAGATCCTTGTTTATAATGAGCTTGCCATGACGCAAGTAGTTTAGAATAGGGCCAAAGTAAGTGGGGTCCCTGTCGATTAGGTAGGCCCCTGTTTCATCCTGTAAAACAAGCACGGGCAGCAGGTAGGAGTCGGGGGAAAATGAAAAACACTCGTTTAGTGGGATTTTAAGTCAGACCATTCATTCGGATTTAACAGGCAAACAGCAATGAATCAGAGATCAAATCAATACAGTTTAGGATACTATAGGTTAAAGGTTAACCGCAATAAGCAAAAAAGGCTCAGCAGGTATCAAAGCATTCCTGCTTTATTATTAAATAGGGTAAATCTTAGATTTCTGTTTTGTGATAAGTATCTCTTTGGCATACCGTGCATGAATCCTACTGAATCCGAACTGAAACAGGTTCAAGTTATAATACACAGCGCTTGAATAAAGTATAATAGACAATCTGCCAGTCAATTAGTTTTCCTGATCCGGGTTAGGGTGGTGGACCTTTCTCAAACTGCTATCCCGGTGAACGCCCATTTCAGCAGTAGTTCACAATAGTCACAGTGCAACATACCTTGTCTGAAACAAGATCCGGATCGTCTTGGCAAAGCCGATACAGGAAGGATTTCGGGTCTCTGCACAGCGTCTGCTTTGTGGTGACAAAGTAGGTTCCGCCGACATTGAGCCGTACCCATCTGGATCCCGGCTTCTCCAGCTGCTCCGACGGGGAACTCGGGCTGCTCCTCAGGGGGAAGACGAACATCGGCCGCGTTGACAGCCCCGGGCTGGACAAAGCGCTCCGCGGCGGCACCGTGAGAGTGGGCGAGGCGAGCCTAACCGATCGCGGTTCCGTCTGTTCTATAGTAGCGGTACCACTCGATTCCATGATATGAAGATCTGCCATAGTTTATTATTATTATTATTATTATTATTATTATTATTATTTCAACCTGACGTCCCTCCCGTATCTGCCTGGCCAAAGCAACGTAGCCACACACAGGTCCGAGGTGTCCACAGAAAGCCAGAGAGCTCCGGCTCTGGAGCTGCTGCTATGTTCCCCGCGCTCGCTTCTTTATAAGACCGCGACGGGCGCTGCAGTTGCCCTGCTACGCGTTTGACCACTGCGCACAAGCCAACCCGTAACTAACATCCATTTTCCGCCAATACAAAGCTATATGTAGCCGCCTCGACAGGCTCTGTCTAGCTAGCTGGGTAACTGTTAAAACACGAAAATACAGCAGGAGGCAGGACTTCCGGGTTGGCTACTCCCCAAAAGCTACTCTACATTCTGATAGAATTTAATTTTAAATACATGCATTATTCGGACAAAAGTATGTGAATATTTATTTTTCATCAGTGCTCAAAAATATAATGATACATAGAAAGGTAAGTAATATTCCTATAGCCTTACACGCTGGAACTTTTTTCTTCCGTGTCAAGAGGATAAAGTATATTTCTTAATTTCGCGGCTATTCAAACAAAACAAAGTGACGTATAGAATATTTAAGGGTTCGTTGGCAAAGTAAACGAATGAGCAATTGTCTTTCAGAGATAATACAGTGTTTTAAGCCTTACTTTATTATATCTACCATTTATGTTGCGGCAGAAACTTGCCTCACTTCCGGTCGAACTTCCGGTTCAAGTTTAATCCGTGAGTCCGTGAGAGCGTTGCTGTCTTCGCCAAGTAAGTCCTACTAAGGTTGTGTTCTATGCAATACATTTACGCGGCGTCTCCATTTAATTACTTGCAAAGAGAATAATTATGTTTCATTAACTGATTGTCGTGAACATTTATATAGGTGTTTTTTCAGGAGTCAATGTTGCTGCTCTGACCTTGCGCTTTCTCCGCTGAATGCTTGGACCTGTCAGCCCCAATGCAGAATGAAACTATTAGCCGAATTACCTTCCCATCACAATGTAGTCGACCACTGGATAGTCTCATTAATTTTATATTTCGAGTGTGTGGCTGGTGTTTCCAAGTACTTAGTACGGTGTGCCGGTCTACTTCAAGTTAGGGCCTAAGCTTACTCCAGCAAAGGGAGTTTGCATACTGTGTGAAAAGTATATCGGGCCGCAACGTTCGGCGTTTAAGGGTAAACGCAAGATTCATGCACGTTCTATTACGTCTACGAATAAGGCATCGTTATTTTTATGGGGTGGATCTTGGAGGTTTGTAAATATTCGCCGTATGTTTTGCATATAAATTGGATATAAATGCCATTTGCAACCATGTGACGGGTTTATGACTTGGCTATAGGTCTAAATGATTTTTCAAAAAATCTGAAAAACACGTAATATGTCCCCATGCTTGACCGATTGAAAGGCATAGTGTGAGCTAACGTGACGAGTAGGTTTGTCACTGCGTTAAACAACCTTGAATTCTGTTTTTTAATGGACATTGTACCTCTTCCTAGCAGCTCGCAAGGTTAAAGGTTGTAGCCTCATTTATCATATTACACGCTGCACTTGCTCCATGATGTAACCCTCTGCATTTGTTTCTGTCAGGCTTAGGAAAGATGTCTGGTCGCCGAGCAGCACTGAAAGCCATCGATTGGGTGGCCTTCGCAGAGAGGGTACCCCCCAACCAGAGGACCATGTTCAACAACCTGAAGACACGCAGTGACGCCATTGCTGCCAAGTGAGTCTGCCGCTTGGCTCTGTGTGTATGAGCCCGTCATGCTGGGCCAACAGGACTAGCAAACTGCAACATCATCCCACCTTAACATGCAGTTATATGCATATCAGACCTTAGACTGGTTACATGGAGATCACATACAGGGATCTAAAACCAGTCACTCAAAATCAGGTTTTAAAATCCCGGTTTTTGGCTCAGATAAGCAATAGGCAGTTTTAATAACACTATTTGCGGCTGAGCTGTTCTTGTTGCTCTGCAAGTGTGTAGAATTTGCATATAAAATGTGATACAATGTGTCTCTGTCTGTCTTCAAGTGGAGAGTAGCATTACTCAGTGTGTCTCTGTCATGGCCAAATTAAGGATCAGGGCTAGGTTCCTCAAAGCCTTCTTAACACTAAGTTGTTCGTAAGCTCTACCTTAAGCCGTCTCTTAACTGCCAACATGTTTCCCGAAATGTTCTTATTTAAGTCTCTGTAAATCTTTCCTAAAGTTGGTCTGAGCCACTTTTTCTCATGCTGCAGTCAAACAATTGCTGCATGGAGGGAAACATTGATTCTCAAGCCATCAGTCTCAACCAATCAGCAGAGGTGGAGATTTCAGGTCCAGAAAGTACAAATCCAGACCAGGATTTTGTTTCAACCAACCAGTTAAGTACAAAAAGTCACAGTCACAGAGTACTCAACTGGTTGGTTGAAACAAAATCATGGTCTGGATTTGTACTTTCTGGACCTGAAATCTCCACCTCTGCTAAAAACTCGCTAAACATAGCGACGAAGTTGGAAATACTGACCGCAGCTTCCCATGCCGATGTCCATGTCCTTTAACCGAGAAGCGTAGATCGGCGTATGCAGCCCTTTGTCTGCGCTAATGTGCCGTTAGCGTTAAGTAGCCTATTAGTTGTATCAAAATTGCATGTAATCAGCACCTGATTGTCAAATCAAGTTAATCGAGACGTCTGCACATATATCTAACAGTTCTTACCTTGTAAGGAGTCTGCTTTTGTATTTAACCGTGTAAATACACTTTTGACTTAGCTTAATTATTTTAGGTTTATAATGGAATAATATAGATTTGCCGTAAGAATTCCTACTCGAGTCTGAAATCGTGAGTGGCATGCCAGATGCTGAAAACGTGCAATTTTTGTTTCACCTAAGTTGATTTATAAAAGTAAATATACTTTAAATGTGATTAAAGTAATAAGGCCTACTTTATACAGTTGTTAAAAAGCAGAAACTTCCATGAACATTAAATTACCAATGAAGTCTATTTATTATTAAATATACATCACACTAAATAGTTAGACAATATGATCTTCCGGACCTTTGTTTCAAGTTTTAGTTGAATACCCCTGCAATAGAGCTATTGAACTAGTTAGATTTTTTTTAAATCCCAATATCGCAATATATATCGCAGAAAGAATAAATATTGCAATGTGATTTTTTTCCCAATATCGTGCAGCCCTACTTAGGGAACCATGATGCTTTTGTGAGTTTCAGCAGAACGGTCTTAAATAGTTGTCATTTCCCTTTACTAATTGTACTAATATTCCTCTCAGTCTTAATTAGTCTCTTTAATAGACCTTAATAGACTTAGATTTAATTTTGAGTTTGAGTTTTTTTTTTTTTTTTTTTAGCAGTGACAGTAAATATGATTGAGAAGCCTCAGTTGTAACTTTATTAATTATATAATTACATAATGATTTCTTCATGGTTTTCATTCCCTGAACTATTAAGTGAAAAAATAACGTTACATAAAACACTATTACCTAATGTATAAAATGAACAAATTAAGACTTTTTATTATTTTATTTTTTTTAGTTTTTTTTTTAATAACACATTTAAAGTTTAATGTTGGGGATAAATGACAAGGATACAAAGTGCTTAAAGGGTCCTAGGAGTAGCCTTATAACTGAAGCAGATGTGGTTGAGCAGGGGGCTCTGCAGGACCTCCTCCCCAGCCCCCTAACAAAGGCGGGCAGTGTCCCATTGTTAATAGAGTGATACTAGCCTGAGCACTGGGACTAGAACAAACCGGGGAGAATAAGCCCTGCACTGAAGCAGCTATGTGCTCAGCTAGAAAAGGAAACTGCGAGATACAGACTTCAGACGCTCCAGTGCTGTTCCATAAATCAGGAACCGTTATCAGCACTTTGTGTATGCGAGGTGTCAGCAAGCCATCTGTCCCAGTCCATCTAGCCCACAGCAGTCCTTCCATCTCCATGTTTGTCCAGCACCCCTCAGTTCATCCCCCTAGCCCTCTATCTCTCTAGCTGTACATATATCCTCCTGCCCATCCATTCATCCCCCTGGCTGTCCATCCCCTGTCACCCAGCCCACGACCGTCCAATCCCTTCTCCAGGAGTAGCTATGATCCAGGCCTGTGGCTCTGTGCTGATTGAATTTCAGTGCCAGCACAGGAAGATGACTACCCTAATTTCCTGTGACAGATCTGTCTGCTATCGTAAAACCATTTGGGAGATGGAAATCTCCTTTGGAAACTGGAGGAACTATTCAGACCTGCCAAAGCCCTGAGTTAAAGCCTGCGTTACTAGAAACAACAAAGACAATTGCAGTTCACAGCTTGAGATTTCCATTGGTGTCCAGGGGGCAGAGCGCCCTTTTTTCAGAGGACATTTAAAAGCTATAGGAAATTGTTAAAAAAGAATAAATTAATAAACAGTCAACTCATGCAGACAGAGCTTCTTACAATATCACAATTTTTTTAAAAAAGCTCTCTTTTCAAATAGAAAATAGCAATGAGCAGTTTTTTTTGTAATTTGACCAACATCATGTCCAGAGTCAGCAAAATTAGCTACCAGTCTGTTATTCCCATATTTTAGCCTCTTCGCACCAGATTGAAAGTGATGCTTCCAGATTGTTCTAATTTGGACTCTGCAAAGCAGGGCAAAGGTCCCCAGCCTACACCGATGACCCATATCCATACTGTCACGTTTCGCGGGGCAGGCGAGCGAGCAAGGACGCAGAGCGGAGCCAGACGGACAGGGAAACTGGGTTTAATC